>VXAY01001659.1:160941-201062 GCA_013399855.1 Oxyruncus cristatus
GAGATAAATATCTTAGCCCTTGTGGGCACACAGAGGCTTTAATGTCCCTACTTGCCTCCCTGAGGCTTCCCCCGACTCTGCCCCAGCTGCATTTCACCACAGTCCCTGCTCCAGCCATGCTGAGGGCAGATGTCCCGAGCCCTCTCACACAGACAGCCTGTCTCCAGACCTGTCTCTGATCCCATCAGCTTTTGCTGCTGATGGGACTCTGTGATGCTGCTGAGAGTGGAGCTGTCGACAGACCCTGATACCCAATGCTCGCTCTGCTCTCATGTTTGCACCCCTCGATGTGAGCACGGCATCCTCTTAGCTTGTCCCCCTTACAAACTTGCCCTGCTCTGGCTGCTCCCTGACAGCAGATACAGAAATATGCTTAATTCATTGTTTTACATGAATGTGAAGGCTTTGCTCTTAAGCCTGGACATGGAGTAGATCATCCCTAGTCACAGTGGAAGCTGAGAAAGTTCATATGCAAACAAGCAAACAGGTGCCTGTCTTGAACTGAACTAGATGTTACTTTCATATTCATTCCTTTAGGCACAGAAATATCTTCTTAAACCTGGCCATCAATTATTTGCTAAGTCATGTTTGTTAACTGACTAAATACTATTAAACAATCTTCTTGGCTGAGTTTCCCTGATAATTTTTTTTAAGCTCACAGAGATACTTTCTTGTTTCATTAATAGTCTTGTCTCCACTGTTGCTGCATCAAGAAAAACAAACAAGCAAACAAACAATTCATGAACAGAAGTTAGAAGTTGTAATGAGGCAGTCCATACCATCAGAACTCAAATAGCCTGAGACATCTGTGAAGTATGTCCTCGTTGAAAATTATACTAATGACTAAGGAATTGAACAACAACTTTCTACAGATATGCAGTCTATCTTTTTTGGTATACGCTTATTATCCACAGACAAAACCTGTATCATTATGTTTTCACAAGTGATTTTCTTAGTCAGTGCATCAAAATGATGCCTAAAGTAGTTCAGTCTCAGTCTCCTGTTAGCATAGACAATGCATAATGTACTCAGACCATTAGCTGTAATATATTTTTGAAGATTGTGATAGATGTAGAAATTATTTTTGGTAAGATATATGAGCCTACAGAATCTCAGTTGCCTCAAAAAGGTAATCCCATTTTGCAATACAACAGAACATGATTTGGACTTGTGTAGACAAAAAGGATAATAAGTAAAATATAATTTAATAAAGCATAAGAGATGAGAATCCTTGCATGTTGCAATAGAAAATGGAGTACACTGCTACTGTTTAGTGTATGCTGCCTAAATCAGTAGAATTTAGAGGAAAAAGAGCTTTCTAACAATCAAACACACTCACCTAATTACTATCAGAAATAAATTAATTACCATGCAGCTCAGATTTCTAAAATGGTCATTAAAATCATTATACACTTTAAATCAAACTACAATCTGCTATTATAAAGTATGGAATAATAGATGGGAAGACTCAAAATACATTAAAACAAAAACAACATACTCAAAATGTTCAAACCAAACAAAAGTTTATGCTACATAATAACATAAATGGTTTTATCTTTTAAAAAAATCCCATAAAGATGCTACAAAGAAATTTAATGGAAATTTAAAGAAAAGGAATCTAGACCAACATTCTTTTGTTGGGAGATATGAACCACATTAACACTGTACTTCATGTTCTAAAGAATATAACAGCCTCTCTTCCTTAATTGCGTTTTTAGACATTTTCTCCATCAATCACAATCAAATCAAGAAAAAAACACAGATTTGTTTACTGTGTTTGCCCAACAAAATCATAAACTTTACCACATACACACTGCTCACTGATGATTGAACAGTTACATTTTATTTCACTCCTCTTCATAACAGGTCAAATTAAAATCCTAATCTCACAAATGTTGGCCAGGAATCCACGAGATAAACCCAACACTAAGTGCTTTTACTTATAAATGCAGCTCTGAAAATCACAGAGATTAAGCTGAGTTAAAAGCTGGAGACTTGAGGCTGCATTTTACAACCATAAATGAGATTTAAAAAAATTATGAATGCTACATGAAAGTGTAAAGCTGGCATATCAGACAGAAGTTATTTTTAATTTGTGGTTGCTTTCATTTTGGGGCATATCTGGTGGTTTATTTTTAAAAGACAATTTTTATGTTTATCAATTTCCATATTTAGTAAAATGAAAACATAGCAAACATATTTATTCGTAAAGCCTTGAGGTCATCCTGACTTTGCCAGCTGCAAGAGGAACTTACTCCAAGCAAAAACTGAAGTGCTTTTAAATGTAAAATGTGCTTGCTTTCACATGAGCAAGCAGCCTGCAGGTAAAAAATGCCTGCCACAGATTCAAAAGATATTGGTGGGATTTCGAGCTCTCTTTTCAGAATATTTTTTACTAAATTTGTTGATCAGAGGACCACTGAATATCATAACAAACTGTATTATAATATGCAATGAACACAGATGTGAGATCTGACAATTGGATGCCATTTGTTGCTCACTTTTTTTTTCCTTTTTTTTAATTAAAAAATGCAACTGTTTGCTCATACAGCTGATGTTATGTTGGATAATTTATATTGAAAATGCAGAAAAAAGGGGTGGGGATAATGACAGAATAATGATATCACATTGCCTAAAGAATGTTTTAGGCCTGAAAGCATTGGGATATTTTACAAGAGTTGCCACCACCACTGTGAGGATTGCTGGCTTGGACTGAGCATTTCTGAAACAGGAATCTGTTACCATGTAGATTTTAGCCTACATAAAAGTAGACTGAGTGGCACCATCAGTGGGGAGACACTGTAGATAAAAGCCTAAAAAGCTTCTAACTTAATTGAGAATATTTGAAAAGCATCTAATCTTTCTAGCAAACAGATGGAGGCAGAGGGGTAGCAGAGAGAATGTACAGCCATTAAATACTGACAGGCACTCCTGGGTTTCTGTGCTCATGAGCTGAACATCACATGATACTGCATTTCCAGTTCTGCACCACTGAAATACTTCAGTCTATAAAGATGTAAGTAAAACTTTTTTTGCCATTATAAGCCCTTTTAACCTGTCAGCATAGCACAGACATTTTTAGCATACACATACATTAGGTTTCACAGATTTGGACTACTTGAAGGGTTTTATTCTTGAGCTCCAGCAAGAAGATATTCCAAAGTTTTCTCAGGCACTTACTACTCCTATCCAAATTTAGGACTTCTTCATTTGTTAATTTGTAATTTTAACATCTATATAGTTGTTTGAATAAAACAGGAGATGTTGATATTTATGATGCCATATAATTTCTGTTCACTGATTCTGGGACAGACACCACGAACTACTAGGTATGGTTGCAAATTAGAAATGTTCTAAGAATCAATTCATTTCGTAAGTCATGTTAAATGCAATTGCTAGAATTATTTCATGCATAGTTTTTTGTCTTCTGTTGTCTAGCAGATGTTAAAAAATTCAAGAAACCCTAATCACTGAAAGAAAACTTAATGAGTAGTAAATAATGATTACTAAATCCAATAATTTATACAGTTCCTTTAAAACTATCTGGATAAAAAATGAAAACACATACAAAAAAAGGTAGGCCAAAAGTAAGGTCCTAAAAATGTTTAATAGTGTTTTAAATTTAATTATAACACTTTGAAATTTATGCCTTCATTTCTTTGATAGTTTGGATTCCAAACTTTCTCTTACTCATTTGTCAAACCTAATGTTGGGAAACAGATCAGTAAGTTATGATTCACCCAGGTAGAAACATGCTACATGGGTGACCATGTGGTTCACTACACTAAATTCAGGGTTAGTTACATATGACTGGGGCATGAATGCCAAAGATGAAATGTTTTTCACCACTGATGAGGTGGGCAGCATGCAATTTTATTCAGGATCCTCTCTATGCACTTATACTTTTCAAGCAGTATATTTAATCCTTGCATGGTTCAGAAAATACGAGACACACAGCTGGAAACTAAGCAACTAGACAGAAACAGTAAAATATCAAAGGTACATTCAGGTTAGATCACAGTGTTCTATAGAGGATCTTTACAATATATAAGAAAAAAAAATCTCTGCTAGGTCAACATATTCGTTGACTTCAGTAGGATAACATTTCATCCTGAAAAAGTAATTTTACAGGAATATACAGTTCCCTGGTTAATTAGCCCAAGTTCTATAAACAGATCAACTCCCCCTTGGCTACGATTCCCTGTTAGACTTGCCTCCTAGCTGAGCCATCAGTAAAAATGTCTAAAAAATTTCACTCACTTTGCCAAAACTGCCAAAACTGTATCACTCTTCCCAAACCTGGCCAAATCTTCACATTTTCCAACCTCATTCATCTGAGTCCTAACTGACCTGAAGCCTCCCAAAGACCCAATTCACCCCAAGTAAATATACATTTGTATTTTAAAAGCTGATTTCACACAAACCTCAGATCATATTTTAAAAATAAACAAATTAAACACACTGAGCGTTTCTTCATTAGAGACCACAAAATTTATTCTGATCTAAATCAAAGTATGGAAGAATAGGAATATATCTAGTCAGAGTGAAATTTGTCTGACTTAAGGTACAAGGAAATTAGTCATGTAGCCATGAACAACATTTTCCTGGCAAACATAATTTTTTTTTTCCCCAATCATTCCAGATACTCTATCAATAAGGATCCACAGTGGCTCTGTTTTCAATAAAATAGTTTCAAATATTTTCCCAGTGTTTGCAATCCAATACTTGCATAACAAGGACAATAAAAGGACAATGAAATTAAAACTTCATAGCCAGTTTTCATTTTCCAATCTGAGACAAATATAAATATATAGAATCAATAAATAATTAATTTTAAAAACCCAAAACAATATATCTGTGGCTTTTAAAACTTTTGTCTTCAATGCTTTAATTTTCTTCTTAAAACCAAAGAACAAAAATATTTTTATACTATCTTGTGAGATACTATGTACTGTATCAAGTCCTGCAATACATCTGCTGACACAAGTGATACTCCAGGGGTCACTGGTAAAGAGAAAATTCCCAGTATGTACTATAAAGTGTAATCAAAGAGAATATTTTATTCCATCAGAAATAAATCCTTAACATTTTGCACTTAAATAGTGCAAAATAGCCTAAGCCCATATTTTCTAACCTTATAATGATCTTTGACCAGTGTAGGCAATTTTATGAATATATGTTAAAGTTACTGTATTAACTCACTTTAGTAGCAGTAGGAAAGATCACAATCAGCGTAACAGTTAAAGGTAGCAAATTAAGCATATTTTTATTAGGTAACCTCTACTACTGTCATCCAACATTCCCTCTCTGTGACTCCAAGAATTAGATGATTTGAGGTTTTTTTAAGACATTCCCATGTAAATTATTAAGTAATGTAAACTATTTTCACTCTTTTCTATACAGTGCTCCAATATAATTCTCATTACTCTATTTGACTGAAGACAAGTACTAGAAAAAAATGGAAACCACCACCTGAAAAAAATTTAAACTATATTTGAGATCCAGCATACTTGGTAAAGCTGCCTATTCCACCTCTGCATCAGTGAAGAGCTGTTATCTTCTAAAGACTTTTCTTTCTTTAAATGAGGCTTAGTCTGAAGTAACCCTGAGAACAAGAGACACAATCGAAGATCCCTATAATAAACTACTTTCCTCAAATTGTTTCAAGTCCTCTCATGATTTCTGTTTTCTGTCTATTATTAAAAGATATCTCAACTTGAAGCAATTTTTATAATAAATCAGGATAGTTTTTCAGAAAGTATATACTATCAGATTCTCAAGATCAGAAAACAGTTGTGAAGTAACTCTACATGTTAACAATAATTTTCAGATGAATCTGAGTAGTTTTTTCATGATATTTAGGAAGATAGAGCCCAACAGTCCTCCCTGCCATAGATGAGGATTGTTAGCTTTATAATTAATGCCAAGTAAAATTAGCTAAGTCATGTACCGAAACATGAGGAACATTAGATTTCTTTATTGTATTTCTAATGTATATTAGGAATCATACTTGAAACTTCTTTTCTAACTTGATCTAACTGCAGGCCATATGACAAATCATCTACATGAATATTACTACTATTATTTAACCTAGAAAAAGACTATACCTCATATGATTTCACCAATAGCAAGAATTGACTTGTTAGCAAGGGAAAAGGATAATATTAAATATTCAATGATGATCATAGTTTGTCAGAATTTTTTTCTAGCAACTGCCATTCTTTGAGAGAAGGAGATCCCAGATATCAAAATACTGTGAAGCAAACATGCTAAATACAGCGAAGTCCTCCTCAGGAAGAATTGTTTGCTTTCCAAAGTGCTTTCTCAAAAAAGTATAAAAGCAAACTATTAACATAGTTAAAATTTGAGTTATTGGAGAAAGGTTTATTCAGCCAAGAGTAATCAATTTTTCAATATGTGTTTCCCATTTTTAAAATGCTTAATTTAAATAAATAAATAATTTAAAATAAAAAATAAACATTTTAAGGCATTGGTTCCCTTGGGCTACCATGCATAACTGCTGCTTCACACTGAAGAGCATAGCTTGCCTTAGAAATGAACTTTTTGTTTAGAACTCAGCAAGAAAGAAATTTCTTTCAAGTCTGGGATAATAGGCACCAGCACAATATAAATATCAACACAAATACTACAGGCTGGTCCATCAACTTTCCAATTAAGTCCTGGTTTTTGTGGGTTGTAGAAAGAAAATATAGGAATCACAGGTGCTTTGCAGATTAGCCAATATAAAAACAACAAAACTGTCCATTCAAAGTGATGCCTTAAGCCCTAATAGGTTTTTTTGGTTTTCTAATTTTTGTAAACTTTATAGGTTTTATAAGTAGTAGAAGTAGATTTAAAAGCAGCAGCCCTGTTCCCTTACCCTGTAGTGCAAGTAGTTACAAATTCCTTAACCCTTTTACCCCATTCTATGCTCCCCATATCAAATCTACCCCTGAATTCAGTAGAAATGTTTAGTCTCTTGTCAAGGCAAGGCCTAGGCTGTTTGGGAACAGCCAAATCAGGGCCTGAACAACAAAATGGAGTCAAAAACTAGGTAACTATGTACCCTTTGTGCTCTGAAGATGATGATGGTGATGAAGAGGTGGTCCTGAAACGCCCCCAGACTCAATTCTCGGGGGTGGGTCAGGAGGTGGACCAGAGTAAAGGCTACGAGGCGGACACCCTTAGGATTGGACGGATAGTATTATAAAAGATGTGATACAACTGTATTCCGCGCGCGCGTCTTGTAACAACTATTGCCTTGGCACAGTAAACCCTTTTCTTATTTCACCCTAATTAACTGCTTCTGAGTTATTTCTTAAGTCCAGGTGCAAGCAGGCATCAAAAGTTAAACTCTACTTATATAATTTCTATCATTAATAATTCTATTATTAATTTCTATTTACAGAATTGATAATTTAATAATCATTCTATTTATAATCCAATTTTTAGAAGACAAATTATTTAAACTAAATAATGCAACAAGAATCTCAGCTTTAATTAAAAAAAGAAAATCCCATTCCTCCTCACTTAAACAAAACACACTTTTTGGGAGAAACAGCACCCTGTATCCTTCAAAAGTTAATTTAATGATTCTCCTGGAGCATTCATGTGATTTTTGAATGGTTGAGGCAATACTCTCTCAGTCAGCAGAAAGGCACATTGGATTTTGATTTATTACTTATTATTACTGGTTGTATGGACTGTAGCAAATTGAAGGTAAATTATCACTCTCATAAACACTTACAATGTAGAGATGTTTAAACTCTGTATCTTAGAGAGATGCTAAAGGCAAAACAAAGTCCAGAAATCCAAAGCATTAAAATTCCCTAAAATACTTTTTAAAAAGGACAGTTGATGATTTCTTATCGTCAAATTATTGTGGGTATTTCCTTTTGTTTTGAGGGGAGGGTTTTGTTGTTGTTTTGTTTGTGGGGGGTTTTTTTTTGCTTTCTTTTTCTTTTTTTAACTTAAATCAGCATCTGTAGGATTTCCAGCTGGTTTGTATCTGCTATTTGAATTATCTGAATTTGATTTGTATCTGCTATTTGAATTATCTATTTGCTTTTCTGAGAGATTTGAGACTGATGAAGAAAGTACAACATTATAAAGACCTAGATATAGATATCTAGATATAGTCAAGGCGTTGTCTCTTGGGGGAGAAGGCGGCAACAAAGTCTCTTCCTGCCTTGTGAGTTACAGCACATGTGAGCTCATGCAGAAATAGCATGGAGCAATTTCTCCCTCCCTCTGCACACTAGTACAACTGCCCTGCAAATACAGTTGGTTCAGAAAATACAAAGTCGACATTTGCAAAGCGAAGACCATTGGTAATGTAATGAGGTAATGACACGATTGGGGTTTTTTTCGTTACAGACATCATACATTCAGAAAATCTTTAAAAAACAAAACAAAAAAACCAACCAACAAACAAACAAACCTAAAAAAAACCCCAACCAAAACAATGCTACCAAGGATGAGCCAAGTTTTAAAAAGCAGAGCTGAATAAATTTTATTATTTTCCTGTCTTTATCTGTAAAGTTCCACGCACTAGGACATATATATCTATCTATAACCTCTCTTTAAGGAAGTTCAGGAAAAGGGAACATATGAGTCCATAAAAGAATTTAACAAGGTTAAGAAAACAGTAGGGAAAAAAACTACTGTGGAAAAAATGCAAAGTGATACAGAAATTTCATACCTACTTAAGTATCTGAACAAGTCAGTATTAGTTGAACATCAAACTGCAATTTGCTCATCACTCATACTTTTGTCTCCCTATATTACTAGTATAAAACAACAATCATGCAGCAACAAATATGTGAGCACCTATTTACAATGCAAATATCTATTTACAATGCACACTAGCAATCTAGCTGTATGGTGGGTTTTTCCCACTTACTGAAATCTATTTATAAACTATCCACCTAATATTTAAACTGGATGCTGAAACTGCTCTCTTTTCACATACGTCTGACCAGAGTTATAATTAGCTATCGTCAAAGAAGGGCATTAGTTGGACTGTCAGGCTAGTAAAGACAAAAAAACGTGGAGGAGGAGGGCAGATCTCAAGCGTCATCCTCCCTAACAAGAGCACGGTGCTGCCGGTAATGAAACAGGCTGGCAGTTTATGGGCCACACGCTTTTGTAGTTTCTTTCCTCTAGTCCTTTTGTTGTCTTTGAAGAGAGATGCTGAGCAGTCAGCAAGTTGCCTGGTGGTCAGGGAGAGAGCGAAGCACCTCTTATGTCCTCTTCTAATCAATGGTCCGACATTGTTCAAAGGCATGGGGTACAAACATCTGACATTTGTGGAGGCTGGGATACTGGCAAGCACTGGCTTGTGGCTGGGGCAGTGTGTTCACTTAAAAGAGGCCATCATGCCAGTGGGTAGGGCAGGGAGGACAGAGAACAACAGCTTTTCTGCTTCAGCAAAATTTTACAATTCATTAGATGGAGGCAAAATAAAGCATTTTATCTTTGCTCTCAAGGGGCAAAGTTCAATTTTTCCAACACTGCTGAGTAGCTCTAAAATGTGGCACACCTAAACTAATGACATCAAGAAATTTGTTGCATTTTTTACAACCCACATTATCTACAGTTGGCTAGTGATACTTTGTATCACTGTATAATTACAAACCTATAACATCTCCATTAAATTCACACCAGTAAACACTTTTTTGAACTGAGTGAAATAAAGCATTTTGATATATGCTATTCTCAGAATTTATCACAAATAGAAATATGCTCAGTAAACTAGATTACAAAGGACTAGTAATTCCACAAGAATCAAAGTAAGAGGGTGCTTAATTGTCTCAGACTCATAAAGGAAAAATTATTGCAGAATCAATTAAAAATATATTAAACAAATGTATTTTAGGTGGCAGCAACCCCCCTTCATTTCAGTGTATATTGCCTTGGGTTTTATGAGCTATTGATAGTTTTACATCAGAAACTGTGGGATACAAAGAGAGAAACCACAGTCATTGTCTTATGGATTCCAATACAGCCTAGAAGGTAAACCAGCAAAAACCAAAACAAAACAAAAAACCAAACCATTAAATATATCATACACTTTTCGTGGTGGATTAGAATTTTTCCGCAGAATTGCTTTCCACTTTTTCTCTACCCACAAAAAATTCGATTTTAAGAAAGTCTTCTCTAAATGAGAAGCACCAAAATGGCTGTTTCCTAAAGTAATGAATATTTAAAATGTTCCTGGAAGGTCCTGATCAATGACAGGGATTATTTGTGAATGTCACATCTTTCTCAAGTATCTTTAGAGATGCTTTAGAGACCCTGGAATTATCTTTTAATTGCTGTATGCCAAAAAAGGCCTTATGACAAGCATAATGAACCACTCAGAGTGCTGGTAACAGTAAAATAGTAAGAACGAAGAGGAGTGGAGCATATAGGAAACCTGTTAGTCTTTTTTCTTTTTTCCCTTTTTTTTTTTTTTTTTCCTGTGGTTTTTTGTTTGCTTTTTCTGTTGTGATTGGGGCATGGAAAACCTTTCGGTTTACATTTTTTCTTGAATAGATGCAGACAGATGTTTTAATTTCCCAGAGGATGTTAAGTGCATGGACCCATCTTCATTGTATCACAGCCACAAGCTTCAGAATTTCAAAATTCTGGCAGATCTTTCTGTGATATGCTCTCTCCTTCAAAATATTCAAGACATACAAGATGCAACATTAAGAGTTAGTGCAAAGGGAATACCTGGAATCAAAAGGCTCCTCACATACATCTTCATGGTATCAACAACAGATGGCAACACCTAGCTTGCAAATTCTCATTTAAACAAAAATTGACAAAGTCTTTTTCTATTTTTTTAAGCGAAATAACATGACATTTAAAAATCAGAGCAAAAATCATATATAAAGATATTTGTGAATGTATAAAGACACAAAATTATTTACAGAATTACACATGCATTCAATCAATAAAGGGCCTGTGACTTTATCCAGTAACAATATATCTGCAAAATCATGATATTGAACACTGAATACACAACCTTCACAAAGAAATATTCACAAAAAACTTGGTTATGTTGTTTTAATTAATACATGTAGGGAAAAATAAACAGTTAAACAACTGGTATATTTCACAAGCAGGAGAAAAGGCCACATTTGAGAGACAGAAGTATTCCTGAACTATTTATGCAGACATTAGAATTTACAACAGAAAATACCAGCATGAAAGCACAAAAAAAACCCATGAACAAATTTCGCAAAAGTGCAGGGAATCAAACACATCCATCTTAAGACCTTAGATTTAAGCTAGAGTCAACACAAGACTTTCCAGTTTTCTTAAGAGCGAATCTCCAAGGACATAGCATTCTGTTCCCTTCCTTCTGTCCCTTCTCTTCTCTTAAAAAAAATAAAGGAACTCCTACCCAGAAATTCCAAATATATTCTAGTAGTAAGTCTTTATAAAAGATACGGTTATATCTGAAATCACTGTATGTTATACTGCAGGGGTTTTCAGCAAACTAGGTAGAAAGTTGTGGATTGTGCATGACAGCTACAGGCTCCGCTGCCAGATATAAATTCCCAGTTCACGAGCGGATAGACTGGATGTCGATCATAGAAGACTGATGCCTTCAGGATAACCTGTTCCCAAACTTTGCTGTACCACTGTGCTGGCTATTTTACAAAGCAACAACCAGCACCAGAAGACAATTCTGCTCTTCCAGCTAAACATCAGAGAATGCAGTTACAAGAGAAAAAGGGGTAGATATTCTATAGTAGGTAACAATCCAAAGCATTATGGTATATTAAGATGAATAAGGTCTCCTTGTGACTTATTATATACATATTAAACTATTGAATTGCAGGGTATCTCCTGCTTCTTAATGGTAGGAGTAGGAAGTAAGCCCCTGTTTATAGGGTAAAAATATTTTTTCCTTTTTGTTCTAAAAAAATGAATCATTTTAATTAAATTAAAATATTATAAATTTGCAAAATTGCCCTCAAATATCAATAAGAAGGAGCAGCATTAGATTTGTATAATACCTTCATAAGAACATATATAATTCATGCTATAACTTAAAAGAAAACTCTGCTATAAAATATATATATCCATTGTACATATATAATTCCATTTTCCAAGTGTAAATATTGCAACAAGATGGTTTATCCCTGATTGCTGCTCTAATATACCAAACGCCAGCTTGGAAATTACATATTCACAAGAATACTATTAAAATGAAACCCTCACTCCCAAAATAAAACAAAATACAATAAAATATATCTGATAAATAAAAGGGTATTCATGCTGCCTTTGTCCACTTTGTTTTTTCCCCATATGGTATCTCATTTGTCACATGGAGGTTGCAAAAACACACTTTTAGAGAACAAATTAGAAAAACGAAGCATAAATAATAAAGCCTGCTCAGCAGTCATTTTTTCCAGTGCTCTGTAGGGTAGCTGCAGGAATTTTCCATGCTGTGAGTGTTAATGAGACCCTCCATAGGCACCATTATTACATAAAAGCAATCACCTTTTCAAATCTGTACTTCTTAAAATCAGTAACAGGAAGCAAAACAGGTAGAATCATGCAGATACCATTCCCATTTACCGATATGCAATCATTAGCCAAAAAGGGGTTGACAACAGAAAAGTTATATATATAAAAAGTTATATATATAAATGCTTCAATAAAAAAGCACAGAGTCCAGAAGCACTTGGAGAACATGCACAGTTTTGAAGACTACAAAACTGTCCCTAAACATATGGTTTTCCTGATAGAAGAAAACATACAGGAATTACTAATTAGCTAAAACTGGCTGGTTTCAAGATACTTAGGCACTTAGAATACAGTAGATATCTGACCAAACTCTATAGTGACAGCAATCTGGCATGAGGGAAACTCATACAAATTCTATACACTTTATTTTCAAGTTACGGTTTATCTTTTACAACATTTATTTAAATTAAATTGTGGGAAAATTCAAATTTTCCACATGGATGCCAGTAAAATTCTGGCTAACAGTCACCAGCACGAGGCCATTGTCACTAACCAGAATTTCATACGAGCAGGTTTCCAAAACCAGGCACTGGACTTCAGCCAAAGGCAGCTTCAACCAGTGAAGAACCTTAAGCTTTTGCTAGAAGCCCCTCATCTCTATTCCATTTCTGAATGACTAACCTCCTGGGCAAAGCCATGTGTGAGGTCTATCAGGCTCTAATACTTGATAAATTTTAAAGTGAAAGAATATTAGTTCATTCTGCCAAAAATGCACAGCTGAGGATACTACTTGCTGTATTTAGTGACAGAAACATGAAACCATAGCATGCCTGATAGCTATCTTGCCCTCTGGTCTCAGTTCAAAGTGATTTCTCTTTTCCAGGCACTGCCAAGCTTCTACACAGTTTGAACAAATCCCCAGATAGGAGATGAATTTTTTTAAACAAGACCTACCTCCTCCACAAAACAAACACTGACTTTTGGTAAAAGCTTGCTTTAGGTCACCCTTTCTCAGTTGCATTTCTGCTTCTGATGATGCAAACTAATCCTTGGGTTTGCCATAGTTCTCATTACCAACAACTGATTCAGGCAGGTCATACTGTATAATGAAGTCCTTTTTGGTAAATTGCTTAGGTAATCCGTTGCCAGGTAAAAATACATTTTTTGAATAGTACTACCTCCTGAATGAGCCCAAGCATGTAATTTGGGCTGCAGTTCCACACTGAATATAGTAAACACATATCAAAGATATCTCTAAAAGCCAGCTTTGCTAGAGATTAGTTCTGGCCCTTCCCTACTCTTTTTTCGGCTTTGATCCCCATCAGGCCCATAATTAAGCAATTTCAGCACACTAAGTTATCAAAGGCACTTTTATTTTGGTGGCCAGGTTATCTTCCTGATGCTTTAGTGTGCTGCATGAGCTCATTCAGCATCTGATGTGAACTGAAGCGTTTTAAAGAGAGCAGTAAGTGAATAAGGTGAAGGGAGGCAGCAGCCAGCAGTAAAAGGGGTTTGACTGCTAACACACCTATTTACACAACAAAATGCACTTCCTGAGTGCATTTCACTTTCATAGAACTGAAGAATCACTGTCTTTACATAAGATTTTGATCCTTAAACTTAAGTAAAATATGACTACACAAACACTATGCAAATGTGTAACTGAAAATCAGAAATGTACCTTATTAATAGCTCTTCCTAAAACCAAAACATGATGGGCAAACTTGAGAATGTCAATTTTTTTGAGATAAATGGTCTATAAGTATGACTTGCTAGAATGGGGTGGGGGAGGGAGGGGCACTGTGACGGCAGCCATTTTTATCTAAGACTAAAATTAATTTTGCTTCCAGTTTTAGACTGGAATATCACCCGCAAGGAGTCACATACTGATATTTGGTAGTTTCAGGGAGCAGTTCATATAATTGAAGAATCATTTTCTCTCATCATGATTCCATCAAATAACTCAGAAAAAAAGTAAATTCCATCACTGTTTATGTTTCCAAACAGTAGGTGAACTCCAGTTTTCAAAGGCAGAAGGCTTTATACACTATCCCAGTGGCATGTTACACTGTGTCAATTAGCATTGTAATCTACATCATCTGCTACATCTTCTTCATTTTCTTTTTTTGCCCCTCTCTCTCCCCTTCTCTCTATTTTTAATGAAAAAGTGAAATACTGCTAGTGCCTGCCAGACAGGAAATTAGCTCAACATTAAGGACAAGTAAAATTGCACTAACATTCACTAAAAAGAACATAGCTATTTTCTGAGTTTTTCTTATTGCTTTTCTACTCCGCTGCATAGACGTTCGCCTAAGCCAATAAATAACTTGATCCAGAGCACAACAAAGTCAAGGGAAAATGTCTCACAATATTTAAATTTAGACATGTCTGCTACAAACTGCCATTTCAAAGAAATTTGAATTACTGTCAACATCAGTGCTACAACTGTTATTACCAAGAGAAGCTCACCGCCACAGGACGTTTTACAGACTAAAAGTCTTAAGAAGTACAAAAGGCGTCACCAGAATTTTTGGTGGGTAGATATTAAATTAGTTGAGAGGTATTAAACAAAATAATTCAAATGCAACTTGTGGCTCAGACAATCCCTGAATGCCTAACTGTTGGAAGCAAGAGGCACAAGGGGGAGAAACACATGATGCTTTTTCCATATGTTTCAGTTTGGGCAGATTGATGGGAGTTTGTTTTTTCTTAAATACTGTTATGTCTTTAGTCTGCCAAGAAAATTCCTTATTTCTTAAAACTCACTTACTGCAGGGGAAAAATAAATGTGAACCCCATAAAATGCAACATTTGCAATGCCTTCTTTTTTAGTTATGTTGAGTTCTCATTGAGAGCCAGTGATAAGGTACAAATAAACAGGGTATTCTAGTAGCAGACCTTTTTTCCCTTGTAACAGATCCAGTAAATAATGTTCCACATACTGTGACACCAAAAGGACTGGTGCTCTTCATCTGTTCTAACATTGTTTCAAAGAATTAAACATCAAAGGCTGTTTTTCTCAACCCAAATTTTGCACAGATATAAACAGCCATAGTAGATTAATCTCAATATGTCAAGTTACATACATTAGGTATATCATTACGTTTTATATAGTGGACATTCCTGTTTATCAGCTTTCAGTGAGGTGTGTGCTGATAATTTTTCCCCCATGTAACTACCCCTTGGGTTTATTTGAACTCTTTTATTGCTAATTTTCCAAAATAAAGAATTACACTAGAATCAGCAACTTTATGCTAAATTGAACATCAATTTAATGCCTATGGAACTATATTTCTTGTGTGCCAAGAAAACATACTGGGATGAGTTTCTCAGGACCTCAGTCCTGATATAATAAAAAGTTTATAGATCAGAGATTACTTTTCATTTAAATTATGCCTTCTGTGATGGCCGTGACCTACTTTGTTGTGTATTCATAATTGTTTACTTTGTCTCCTCAAGTAGAGTGAGTCAGATAAAACTATATGGAGCCAGGAGAAGTTTGTGCCATCATAGTGACCAACTGAGGGATGGAAAGTCCCGAAGGCAGCAAGGTTTGGAAGAGCAGGGAGTGCAAAGGGGAGCAGGGCACATGCAACCAGGTATCACAGGAGAAAGAAAATAAGTAATGATCAGAGGCATTGATTCAAAACTTTCTAAATGCCAGAAAGTCAAGTAGTAGTTGAAACCACCCATGAATGAAGGACCTACTTGGAAGGACACACAGTGCATGGAAAGAGTAATATTGAAACCCTTTTATGTTGTTTTGCCTAAAATAGTTCTGTGGTGTGTTTGTTCGGGGTTTTTTTCTCTATGTAAAAATAATTATACAGTATATGCTGGGTTTATGACTTGAAAAACCTTTTGGTCTTTTTCAGGAGAAGAGAAGGTATAAAGAGAAGGTAGAGGCAAATTTTCTTCAAAGCTCTGGCCTTCTCGGGGAACCATGAGACCTTGCTACAATTCTTCTATCAAATCTCATTTCATTAATATTGCAATATTATATATTAATACCTTTTGCAGATTTACAATTCCTAGATTTACAGAATGTACGGAGATGTGCTTTATAGAGAGATTTAGAAAAATTTATGAAGATAATTTTATAGGTTTGTAAAAATTACTGACAAGTCTTCTGAAGGTAGATGAGAAAAGACTCTTTTTATTTATTTGATACCTAACACTTGTGCCAGCTACTTAACAGTGAGAAAGAACTTCAGTTTATATTAAATTTTCTGTTTATGCAGAATTTGCTCAGTAGGGATTATGTCTCTTTCTGATTTAATAGATCAATGCTGAATGACAGGAAAAGATAACATATATCCACCCAATTTTCTATTATATTCAAAAGAGGTATTATAAAAAAGTTATTCTTATGAGTAAGATTATGATAACTCTTCCCAACAAGATATCATTCAGATGGAAAAGAAATAATAGAAATGCTACTTGAAAGCTAAACAGAAGGGCAACAGACAACTCAAAAATACATAGCAAACATACAGTCTCTAAAAATGACAAATGTATATAAAGTGAGCTATATCTGGCGGTCACTGAATAACTAGAGCAAAGTATGAGAGCAGGTCAACTTTCTAGCTCTAAAGAAAGAGTTTACTTGAGGAATCTTTAAAGTGAATCTGAATCTACAAGGGCATATTGTGGGAAAATAGGTTAAGAACAGGCAGTATTACTATTTTTAGGCACAAAGGAAATCTAAGAATATGCACGTATGTGAATCCCAACAGAGAGAGAGCAATGTCAAAAAAATAGAGATTGAATACGTAGATAGAATAAATGTTTCTGTCAGTATGTGAAATTACTAAGATCTACAATGATCAAAAAAGGTCTAAAATATACTCCTGGAACAGAATAAACTACTTTGCAAGTCAGAGGGACTGCAAATAATCATTTTTTTCCATAATTTCCATTAGTGATAGAAAGTGCTAAAAAAGAGAACAATTTACCTATCACACTGAAGCTTTGTGAAATGTGCTTATTGTTCACAAAGAGCTCCAAAATAAAAAACAGCTGTTCAGACACATATTGTTATTAAAATACTTCTAAAAGACTGAAATAACAAAATAGTTTTGAAGGCTCTCTAGTCAGATGACCAGAGCTCCTACTTTTGCAGTCAGCTTCAGAATTCAGTCATACATTTATCAATAGATTTTGATTCTAGTCCTGTTCCATTTCCATTCCTCTTTCCCTTGTATTTCCCCATAATCCTGACGATTTGGGGTCCAGTTCTAACAGAGTAAGTTATCATACAATTACATATTTTTTTCCTACTTGTCCACCAGTCTACTCTCCAATTTTTAAAGGAAGAAAAATTACCGATTTACCAATCTCATTGTAGTTGAGTTTAAGAAAGTAAGGATGTATCACCCAAACTAGTGTCCTGCCTGACAACAGCCAAAAAAAGGGTGTTTAGTGAAATGCGTAACAGGGGAGCTGTGTATTCAAACCATGCTAACAAATTTTTCCAGCTTTGAGCAATTTTCACTCTGAAGAAACCTGAGCCAAAAGTAACATAGGAATCAACTCTTATATGATTGCTTTGCCTCCCTCCACAAATCCTCCCATTTGAAAATTTTGTTGAACAATTTTCACCCAATTTAGCAGAGGAGTCAGAAGTGTCAATGTATTAAGTTTCATGGTATTAAGCTTTTAAAAATGTAAGGAAAATCAGCAGCAGGGGAGACATTAAAATTAAATACCCTCATGGGAGAAGACTACAGAATGACCATAATCAGTCTCTGATCCACATGGATTGTATTGTGGCCAGAGGAGTCATGTCATAGTGCCTTCCCTTTAGGGTGGAATTCACAGCATGGTGGTGGGTATTGTACAACGCGTTAGACAGAAAATAGAAGTACTATGGCATTTAGAAAGCACAGGAAACCAGGGGAAGACATGGATTTATTGCTGTGGGGGACAGCAGGGGAAAGAACTAAGAATACTGCAAGGAGAAGGATAATGTTAGAAAACGGGGAGGAAACTGAGATGTGTAGAGGCATATATCATAACTTTGAAGGAAACCTGGCTTCTAGCTCTGTGTGACACCTGAGCGCAACAAAACCAAAGATGTTCCACTCAGTCCATGGTGGAAAAGGTAGAAGGCTTCAGTGCTAATAGGAGGTGGGAGGAAAGCAAAATAAAACGTAGCAATGGCAAAATGGAGACAGCCAGCAGTCTATACAGTAAGACAGTTCCAGAGACACATTTCTCTACTATTTGAACAAAAGTCCAAAAATTAAAAGAGGTGGAAAAGTATTTAAGGGACAAATTCCTCAAGTTTAGGTTTTAGTGCTACTTTGTGACAATTTTTAGAATGAAAAAAAACAAACAAACAAAACAAAAACAAAGCTTAAAAAAAACCCCAACAAAACAAAACAAAAAATATCAAAAACATTAAATACCAGCTAAAATAACAATCTTTTCTCACATTTTGTTGTTCAACAGCTCCCTGGCTTCCTCAGCATAAAACACAACTGTAGATCCATAGTACAGATGACAATAAAAGCTACAGTATCTCTCAGGATTAACCTCCAAATTGCTATCAGAATGTTTCAGGGAAACAAAAACAAAAACAAACAAAAACAAACAAACAAACAAAAACAAACAAAAAACCCAAACAAAAAGATTTCTGACATTTCATAATTTGTTTTCATTTAACCAGGAAAGAGTAAAATTCTCACAGAACAGAAATTCCAAATTTATTGCTATTCCTTAGAAATAAAAAAACTTAACAATTTTGAATTATTCTAAGAAATATAACTAGCCCAGTAAGACATAGGATCAGCAAATTGAATCTGAAATTGCTATCTCTTAATATAAATTAAATTTTTCAATTTTTTCAACCTTCTCTTAAGTTTTAGGAAGTAACTTCAGATGTGTATGTCACGAGGGCTATACAGAGAGTTCTAAGAGCACCAGATACTAGATGCAAATAGTTTTTTTATGAATAAACAGTTGTTTCACTGCACAGAAGCATTAACTCTTTTCATTAAAGAACTCAGTACAAAAATTTACTTTGTACAAGTACGTAGAAAAATTTGTGCTTTCTTTTTCAACTATGCTGCACTTGCCAAACTTCCATACGGCAGATGTTTGCAAATACAACAGTCATCTCATGAACCACCACTTATCAAGGGTAAACAAAGTGTTTGGGCAGAGGAAGAATCATGGACTGCCAAGACAAAGATGGCTCAATCTTTATGCCTAACTGGCTTCCCTACCTACAACTGGAAATTCTGTGTGGCTCCTACATACTGCCAGGCCATGCTGGAACATATTTATTGCCAGCTTTCAGTACTACAGAGAACATGGAAAGGCCAGGGTTGAAGGGGAGACAAGAAATGTTGTACACTCTAAAAGGTAGAATTTAGATAGAAACTCCTTGATGGGCATTGCTGTCAAATGCATGAAAGGTTTGCAGCTTAAATAATAGAGAGCACAGACCCTCTGCTTTGACAAACAAATGGCTGTGCACGTCACAGTGCTTTTTCTAGAGCATTCAGAAAAACAGGCTAAGAAATGGACAATTAATTACTTGAAAAAGCAGCTTGGAGGAAAGGATATGTGTCCTGTATCTCAAGACAGTAAGATTCAAACTTTGCTATCATTATCATAGGAGGTCAGAATTCCTGACACCGCGAAATACTTACCAGATTTTTTAACTCAACTAATGACTAAATTACTCCTCCTCATATTTTTTTGCTTAGCTGTACATACTATAAATAGTTTGTATTTTTATTGTATTTCCTTAGACAACAATTCATTCCACACACTGTAGCCCAAGCTGCTCAATATGATTTTTACATTTTGACCTTGTTCTCAGCCTGCTATTGCATTTCATGCCAACCTGTTATAACCTTTAATTCATCAAGAGAAAAAAATGAAGTATTAAGCCACAAGTCACTGCACTGTTCTTTTTAACATACAATTGTGTGAACCACTTTTAATTATGCTGGATTTCCTCCATTAGCAGCACATATCCAAAAGACAAGAAGACCAGAATTTTGAGAGTACAATCCGACTCACCTTAAAGATGCTTAATTTTCAGAAAGGGCTACTTCTATAGTGAATCATGCCAATAAACCTTCATCTCTTGAAAACATTGTCTCAAATTTCTCATCTCACAAGTTACACTCTTAAAATTACTTCCAAGGTTTTTCTAATGTGATAAGTTTATCTTTCTTATTTTCTGGAGTTTCTGTGATGACAATTATATGACAATATTAATCTACAAACATGAAATAATATAAAAATAACAGATAAATTAAAAGTGATACTTACTTTGCTTTCAACTAGTAATAAACTATATTCTGACCTATTCACATCATACCCAATTTAATACACAAAGTTAGCTGTACTCACAAATATTGTACTCACAAAAAGAAGTGACTCAAACTTTGAATATCAGTTAATGAAAATAATAGTGTATTTCCCATAATAACACTAAATATAATCACTATTTCATGATGAAGCAGCTAATGATCCACATCAGGACAAGAAATCTGAGAGAACATTTTAATCAGAAATTTTTTGAGGTTCAATAGATACAGAAGATAAATATCTTCGCTTTCTCTTTAATGAACCATGAGTATTTGAATACTAAAATGATCTAAACATAAATTTCCTTTATCTGAAAGAGGCAATTTTCCTAGCCAGTACTTCTGGCTAAAAATCAGTATTTAATATTTGTCATGGGTTAAAATGTTTTTAAAGTCACTGAGTAAATCATTCAAAGGTTTAATCTTTACAGTTACTATGATGTACATATCAAAGGTGCTTTTCTTACAACTGTCTGTTTGAGCTTATTTTCTGTGATTTTAAGTAATACAGACAGGAGGAACTGAAATCTCATTATTACCTAAGAAATATCTGCTGCATTTTGGAACTCTGTCTTTTATCTGACAGCTCCTACAGTTCATCTTGTACAAACTGGGATGACAGAAAACCAACTGATCCTAAAGACTAAATTCATGACATCAAGTTTCTATACATGTAAAAAGACACAGAAGATAGTTTCTAAGATCTTCTGATGACACAAAATCAATACTGTACTAATTAATGATAACAGACTCAACAATTTGCCAGATTTTTGATCAGATTTTCTTCACCTCTGGTAAAATGAAAATGCACCTTTACATTATTCAAGGCCCTACTTAACTGGTTTTAAATGAGAGGTCTTGGTTTTATGCTTGTTTATGTCATTTTGAATTTTAAAAAAAAGCAATTTTTTTCAAAAACAACACGTATAACATAGACAGTTATTTGCTAAATTTCATAATGAACAGCAAAGAAATTCAATATAAACTAATAGTCCAAGCTTCCAGTCTGTGGGTATTTTTGGAGTACAGTTTCCTTTGGGTTTGTGTTCCTATATTACTCTTCACCAATAAGAGTTTTTAAAAGAATGTGCTTGTTGTAAGCGTTACAGTCATAAATACCAAACTCAAAGAATAAGGTGCCAATGCAGCGAAACTGATGATGCAGTTCTACTCATTGGAAAAACTGACCCTTTCTGCAGCTGAAAAAGAATTTTGACGTTTTCCTTTGGTCACTGTATATGCACAAAATATTTTATAATGTGCAGCTTTCATTGACATTACTTGAGTACGTGAAAGGGAAGACTTCTGACTATTAAAGCAGTTTTGTTGGGCTAACCCTGGCTGAATGACAGATACCCACCAAAGCCACTCTATTACTCCCCTCCTCAGCCGGACAGGGGAGAGACAACACAATGAAAGGGTCATGGGTTGAGATGAGGACAGAGAGAAATTACTCACCAATTACCATCATGAGTAAAACACACTTGACTTAGGGAAATCAGTTTGTCACCAATCAAATCAGAGTAGGGTAATGAGAAACAAAACCTGATCTTAAAACACCTTTTCCCCCTCCCTCCCATCCTCCTGGGCCTACCTTCACTCCCAAATTCTCTATCAACTCCCCCCACAGCAGTGCAAGGGGACAGGGAATGGGGGCTGCAGTCAGTTCTTCTCACATTGTCTCTGCTGCTCCTTCCTCCTCAGGGGGAGGGCTCCTCACACTCTTCCCCTGCTCCAGTGTGGGTCCCTCCCCTGGGGTGCAGTCCTTCAGGAATAGGCTGCTCCAGCATGGGTCCCCTCCAGGGTCACAAGTCCTGCCAGATAATCTGCTCCAGTGTGGGGTCCTCTACATAGGTCCCACAATGAGTCTGCTCCAGCACAGGCTTCCCACAGGGTCAAAGTCTCCTTTGGGCATCAACCTGCTGCAACATGGGGTCCTCCACATGCTGCAGGTGGATCTCTGCTCCACCATGGGCTGCAGAGGCACAGCTGCCTCACCGTGGTCTGCACCACAGGCTGCAGGGAAATCTCTGCTCTGGTACCTGGATCACCTCCTCCTCTCCTTCTTCACTGACCTGGAGGGTCTGCACAGTTGTTTTTCTCACACAGTCTTGCTCCTCTCTCCAGCTGAAGTTGCCACTCAGCAGGATTTTGTCCCCCTTAAATCTGTTATCCCAGATGCACTATCACCATTGTAGAAGAGTTCACCCATGGCCAGCGGTGGGTCTATCTTGGAGCCAGCTGGCATTGGCTCTGTTGGACATGGGGGAAGCTTCTGGCACCTTCTCACAGAAGGCACCGCGGTAGCACCTCCTTCACCAAAACCTGGTCACACAAACTCAATAAAGTGGCAGATGTCTGACCACTGACATCAAAAAGAACTTTCACTAGTGTTGTCTGATACATACATTTATTCTTAACTTCCTGTGCTTTTTTCTCTTTCAAACCAAGAAAAAAGTTTGTCCCCTGGACCTCCTTCTTCTTCCTTTCATACCAATATTGGGTAGTTTGTACACAGCAGTTGACTCTTTTCCATTATCTGTTCCACCTAAGTAAGTGTCTTCCTACCCATCACTATCCTTCGTTTTCTTTCTTTCTTTATCTGTCATTATATCTTCTTTATAGCTCAGTCAAGGTATGTGGACACTCATAGGGTTAAAAATATTCAGTGGATTAGTTCAGCTAGAGGTATTAATAACTATATTAATTTCAGGAGACCTCACCTTAGACATAAACCCCCCACAAGACATAAAATGTCACTAGTCTATCTTCTCAGTAATCCAGCTCCGTCAGGAAAGTGGATAGTAGTTTTAATAAAATGGGACTCATAAGTTTTTATTACTTTTACAGTGAATGCTTTTTGGTTTCATTGGCTCTTGGAAGGAGTAATTTAACTTCTCTATTTAAACATGACTTTTTATCCTTCACAACATGCAGGTTTCAATGTTATGTTTTGAACATTATAAATAGAAATGCAGATACTGAGGTTCTAATAAAGGTATGAAGTTCTTTTACCCAATAAATACAATATAAGATTTTGAAAATCATAGGGAAAGGAAAAAAAAAAGATTTAATCACTTTTCTAGTGATTAAAATGCTGATACAGGTAACAGAATTTTTGAGAATGGATGAATATAAGCATTATAAAATGGTTATCAGTGATCACACTGGGTTATGTAATATATACTGTTACACATTGATTTCACTGTTTCTCTTGTGCTTTGAATTTTCATGGAAAAAGCATTCAAATATGTTCTCTACATATTAATATTATGGTCCTAACTGACATCAGTGAAAATGTTACAATCAGATCACAAAATGGAAAGATGGGACATCAACATTTTTCTGTAAGGTGAACCAGGAGGCTGATGCTGATTTCAAGAGGAAGAAAAATAATTATTTTATTTTCTATTTCTATTTTCTATACTGAAGTTTTTGTTTTACCGTGGTATAAATAGTTAAGCATAAGAAATTTTAAAATACTGCTCCTGAAGCACTAATTTTTTTTTTCTAGAGTTTAAGGACAAACAGGAAAGACGTGCTCTGATATCATAAAACTGTGTTTTGTTTTTCTCTGATTTTATGTGAGACTGGGAAAATGGGTAAAGAACACCATTTTGTATAGTCTG
Organism: Oxyruncus cristatus; assembly: GCA_013399855.1. Classification (NCBI taxonomy): domain Eukaryota; kingdom Metazoa; phylum Chordata; class Aves; order Passeriformes; family Cotingidae; genus Oxyruncus; species Oxyruncus cristatus. Next base: position 185,363 of record VXAY01001659.1, read on the forward strand.
TTTATAGAATCATGAGAAACCTTTAATAAGTAATTAAATTCTGGCATCACCAATAAATAATTGACTGAAGTACACTAGCAACCTAAAATGTAACTAAATTGTTTTGAAATAAATTGAAGTAGCTTGAAGGATAGAGTTAAGTACTAAATGTAATTCGTAGAGACATCACAGAAGTTTTTGACTGGCTACTTAGCTGGAATTTCACCTGGAATCAACCATCTTCTACTCTAATACTGAGGGGGATGGGCTAAACCATGACAGTACATAAGAACGAAAATTACTAAAATCAAAATTTATTACAACTTGACCCTGTTGGACAACAGATGGAAATCTCAAATTTCATACTTACTTTTTTTTTTCATTGTAGCTGGTTGCAACAAATTTGGAGGTTTCTAATATGTTAGTATAACTAAAATAATTAACCTTTGGAGCAATAGAGTTTTTTAAATTAGCTATCTCAAAGAATGTACCATTTATAATCACCTAATTACCCTTTGACGTAGCTTTATTCATAAATGCTTTAAACATTCATTGCATAACTATTGGGGGCTATGCCTCAGTTTATATACTCTATGAGAAAATAAAATAACTGTTATGCACTGAAGAACACGTGTGAACAGAAAATGTCAGAATGCTGAATGCTGTGATTTTGTCTGTTTTCCTTTCAAGACTTTCTAATGCTGAAAGAAATAAACCAGCTTGTCCATTTAAAATAAACTTTAAAAAATAGCTCTGCTTTTCTGTTTGATTTATGTCATTTACACTGTCTACACCTGCTTCTTAAAGCCTGAAATAACACCACTTCACACATAAATGATTGAGCTGTACAACAGCTAATGAGTAGCTTTTAAGATTTGTCTTATATTTAATAAGCTAGTGCAAATGACTTCTTTGAAAGCCTTTTAGCAATTGTTAAGAATTGTTGGTGTACCTCCCCAGCAAAAAGAGTGTTGGACTACGGCATGAGAAAGCACAGCCACAGAGGGGTATCAAACAGTTGAAAATGAAGATACACATAAGCAGCAAGCCTGCCGAGGACTTGGTACATATCAAGGATGCTGGCCAATAACAAAACATGTGCCAGCATGGTTTTATTAATAATGCTGCTTTCAGCAGGTCCAGAAAAGGCTGACAGGAATCTATTCATCACTGTGTCAATCAGACCTTCACGTTGCTATATATGTGCCCTAAGAGGGCAAATTCTACAGAGTCTCATTTGACTTGATGGAAGCTTAACATTTTAAGTACATAACAGGGATTTCCATGGATTAACATGCAGCTGGCACCTGTTTCAAACTAATAACACAAACAAATCAACTCAAATAAGTAGTTTAGTACTCAGGCTCTGTTTTTTTAAGAATACATCAAATCATATCTCTATGAACCTATAATTTTACTTAGCATTATCCTTTTTCTCTATTATATGTATTTTTTACTTTTTCCTAAATTTTAAAAACTCCTGGAAATGAGATATGAATAGATGCTAGAATCTTTTAAATATTATTATAGAAGATTAATAATTATATTAACTATAACAATTTTTTATTACTTTTCACCAAGATCCTATCAATGAGCATTCCTTCCCCTCTCCTAGAATTCTCGCAGAATTCATCCTCACTTCTGAAATCCACATTATTTTGCAACAAAACTGCCTCATCTGCATTTTCTATAACCAGCACTCTTGTGCCTTAATGCTAACAGCATATTTTAAGAACTATTTAGGGTACCAGATACACCTCACAACTCCAACATGCTGGTAATGAAAACTAGAAAACACTTTTTTCTTACTGGCTGTTCTATTTGAAGGCCCTCCCCAGGAAACAACTGGTCCAAAAGATACATCACTAAAGCACTATCAGGTTTGGAAGACCATAAGCAAAAATTAACATCTAATTATGTCTTATCTTCTATACTCCTGAAATTTAACTCTGAGGACAGAAAAATAATCCTAGTTTTATTAGCTGATGTATAACAGCACTAGAAACTAGAGACAGAATTGTGATTTGTGAACAGAAGCTTATAATACAGCTGATTTAAAAAAAAAAAAAAATTAAAATATTTTTTTCTATAAATGCCTTTTCTGCCTACTACAATTTTACTTAGCGCATGTATTCTACAAAAAGGAAGGTGAACACTTCATTGTTATTAGAGAACATCTCAAATTTTAAAAAAGCCTATCAGAAAAAGTGACTCAGAACAGAGATAATTCAACACCTAAATGCTTAACTTAAACACCTGATACCCAGACACTTAAAAAAGAAATCTGAAAATATATACGGAGTGCATCAAGTAATACAATTTTCTGGTTCGTTGTTTTTAGAAAAAATTATTTTTACCTTAACAGAGACCAACCTCTGCCATTGTTATTTATACCAAGGCCTTGTAATATTGACAAACGGGTACAGAAATTACATTTGAGAGGCAAAATAAGTGAAAACAACAGAAGATACTTATGAAATGTGATTTATATATGACAATTATGCAATTTTTATATTGAGTTAAAGTAATAAGATGTACCAACGTGCAGGGCATTTCAAAGTATTAGATCCATGAAAACATTTCCTCACCAATTTATCAGAGCACCTGAAAAACTAATTTGGACATATTCCATGAACGTACAAGTCTTTTCTTGATTTAAATTGACAGTATCTTCAAAAAAAAGTGCTGTTGACAGTTGTTGACACATTCTATCACTATATTTTCAAACAGAATAACAAAATAAAATCAATAATAAACTACATTTTTTAAAGAGCCCTGGCTGTAGGTAATACTGCTAGCAAAAAGCAAAAAGCAAGAGGAGAGAAATAATTCATATCCTGTTCAATGTCATTCTAAAAGATCTGTAAAACCAAAATAATGATCAAAATTATACCAGCAGCTTCACCAGAATTCTTTTTTTTTTTTTTTTTTACTCCAGATATGGAAACAAACCAAGTATTCTGAAAGTTCTGGTCTCCATAGTTTCGTCTCTTAATGAAATCAAAAGCAATCAAAAGCAAATATTTGTCAATGTTCTATCACTGCTCTATTTTAATAAAGATATTTATTAATATTCTGCCTTATGTTTTAATTACCTAGCAGTGAGAGAAAAGCTTATATGCACATCCATTTACATTCAATCCATCTACCTGTCAAAGTACTTCATGAAAATAAATGAACTCCTCATGAGAGAGAAATGAAGATCTGTTGAGGATGTATCTGTAAGGCTTTACTGTATTTCCTAAATTCTGAGAAACAATAGACCTGATTCTTCCATCACTGCATGCATAGTTTTCAGAACTTGAAAAGTAACTCCCTTTTGAAGAAAAAAAAAAAGAAAATGTTTTTCTTCAACATATTAGAGCAATTTACAAAGCACTGTATCTCTATGCAGTTAGACTTCTGATACGCATCTCAACCTATGAATAAGGACAAATATCTATAATTAAACAATTTCATTTGGAAGTTAAAATTTGCTACACACAAGTACCTGAAAAATGTCAAGCTTGGTTGGCCAAGGTGCATGGAACAGAAAAGTCCTTTTTTGGCTTTATGAGATGTGAATGCAAGATTAGATGTGTTTATTTTCATTTAATTTTCTAAGTTGCCATCATACATATAGAGAGATGGAATGTATAATGAAGATTAAAAAATATGGGGTTAAATTCTTACTTTTAAATAAGTATTTAAAACACATATGAATACAGAAAAATAATGTCCTGAATTATTTTTCCAAAACTATTTGTAGGATGTCTATGAAATAAATACTTAGGAGATTATCTTATTTCTAAAGTTAAAATACAGGTAACTGATACATCTGGAGAGAACACAAATGCCACAGTTAATCATGGATTTGCCTGGACTGACAAGCATCTTGTGACGGAAATCTCTTTTTACTGCTATCCGCGGCTTTCTTTTGATTAACCGAACTGGGAAAGACAGTAAATTGGAGAGGGTTTAAAACAACCTACCTTTACTGTCTACTCCAGGATGAGACCAACTGCCCTTTGAGTAAGTCCTTCCTCTTTATAAAGCAAACCTGGATGATTTTCCTAGACTACTTTGGTCACTAATACGTATTCAAATGGAAAATGAATAGATATGACAGAATTATTTGGCTACTAATAATCACAGTATTTTATTAAAATGCCAATACAAGCAATGAGGCACCGAGCAGACTCACACACTTGGCTACTCATATCCCCTACATATGGGTTTGATTGCCCAGAAGCATGTCCATGGATGTAGCCAGCTCTGATGCAGCACAGCTGTGTCACCATGGGTCCTGCAGCTGTGGGAAGCCTTGTAAGATCCCCCCTTGTCTGCTTTTGCATTTGGCTGCAGCTCATTAATGGCTATCAACTTGCCCAGCCCCATGGAGCTCTCTTTAGACTACTGAGATGGCCTACTTTGATCTTTAATCAAAACAATAGCATTTGCTTTCAATGGGATTTATCACACACTTACATTTATGCATAAATTTAGAATTCCATTGGATATGCACTCCCTGACCAAGTTTAAGCAATGCTGATGTCTCAGCATAACCTATAACTCACTAAACTACAAAACAAATGGTTGGAACTGTTTAATATTTTTATCAATCTTCCTCCCATTATCATTTTCAATATTAAGACTTTTATACAAACTTGCCATCATACTTCAGTGATTTGTTCCATTTTCATTAAATCGATATGAATCATCCAATTATCCTACCCCCTACTATTAGTCAAAATAGTCCCAGCTAATTGACAGCTTTTTTTCCAGGCTGTTTGTGCTTCTGGAAACCTCACATCTCAAAAAGTAGAGGTTGTTCTTATCTACCTCACTGAGACTATCTATAAGCTGTGGGCTATTTGTGTCACCAGTGTAAACAGAAAACCACCACAAACACTCTTCTGATGGATTGTGCTGATGGATCATTTGGGACCTCCTTGACAGAGCCAAGGGCAAGCTGACAGATAAAAATCAGCAGCAATTGATTTCCAGCAGAATCTTGAAAATCAGAGACATACATCTCACTTGTCTCTTCAGATACACACACTACACATTCTCTTACAGTGCCCTGCAAAAGAAAATACCCATGAAGGCCCGGTGGATTCACTCAATACCTAAAGAACCATGAACTGCTATATTTTATCTTTGAAAACAATAGCATGCTGTGTTACCCGCTGCTTCAACCCACCAGTATGTACCCGAGCTACTTTAATGGAAGGTGGCAACATATTAGGTTTTGACCTTTGGAAACTACTTAGGGATCGTTCACACCAATTACTTTATAAACTTCACTTGCATATGTATCCCAGGCTTCCTATGAAGCACTTCCCACTGAAGCACAGTTCCTTCTGTTTTAAGCAGTAAAGTCACATTTATTATCAAGCCAAAAGCATTTCCTGTGGTAGAATGGGAAGAACTCTAAAAGTGAACACAATGGCCAAATGGTATTGCCTTGGAGACAGTAAAGTTACAGCAGAAGGTGGCAAACTTGCAGTAGCATCTCTTCACACAGTGACAAGTAGCATGGTGAGACAAGAAGTACTCAGCAAAAATTAATTTTCAGAAACTGAAATGCTAGAGAATGCTTCCAAATAAGATGTTGCCTTGTACAACATTACTATCAGAGTCTGAACTGGCATAATTTAGACATTAAAAATCATACTGTTTATTCTATCAAAATCAGAAATAAATGTTAAGCCCTGCCTACAAACTTGTAATTTTTCTAAGAATTCCAGGCCTTTTTACAGCTTCTTTCATAGTCCTGTAGGAGTCTAACAAACCATCCGTGTTCTGTGGCACTAAAACATCTCTGGTAACTGTTGAGACTTTTAAAAATATTAATAACACTCATGCACCAGAGAAGATTCAACCTGCTTATAAAACCTAGAAAGGACTTCACTCATGTTCTTCAAAACTTAAAGTGATAATAACATAAACAAGAAAAAAGTTTCTTGTGTTTTTTCTATCTTGAAATGTATTTATGTTATGTTTCCCAATATGCAAAAAAGGAAAATAAGTCATTAAAAAGGAAAAAAGGAGTATGAAAAGTCAAGATATGTATTATTTCTGCAATGGCTATCCCAGTATGTGATTTTATTCTCTTATTTTAGTTTAAATCCTAAAGTTTACAAAAATAAAATGATAAAAATAAATTCAGAGGTCTATGCGACTGCAGGCACAAATATAAAATACATTCTCTTCTATTAAGTTGCTTTCTGTTTAATAATGGCTTTAATAATATCATCAAAAGAGATGAGTTCAACTAATTTTGTATGCCTGACATTGACATGGTATAATAGTTTCTATTAGAAACAGAAACCACATGTGATCAACTGTAAGAGCTCCAGATGAAAAGAAAGTAAGCCAAACTGGTCACCCCATGGAGGACAGAAACACTAACCAAAGTTACACATGAGGATCCATATAGGGAGACCAAGCCGGAAGGCTGAATAGAGATGTTCCCAACATACATATATTATTGGTGCAAGCTTTATAAATACGGGATCCAGAATCTTATTTTAGGTAAATATAAGTATTATGGGATTCAGTGGAGATAATAAGTACTCAACATGATATTAAGAGGTCTCATAGTTTCTACAGTGCTTACAGAAGTCTAATGATTATGACCCCGCACAAAGTTTCACAATAACTAAGGCAATTAAGCAAAAGGCTCTTAAAAACATTCAGCACATTTGGATAATGTAACCATGTTAGGTGCCTAATTCAGTAATAGGCATGAAAGGCTTTAAATAGCTGAATGAGAGCATAAGACATATCCAAAGTTAAATATGCCATGACTGTTGTGACAGGTCTATGCTATAGACCATGGAAGCCTCTAAAAGGCCAAACAGCCGAAACATTTTCCCCATGGATACTGAGTTTAGCTGAGGAGCAACAGTCAGTGTATTGAGAGCTTACTAGGGCAGTGAGAATTCATAATGGTGATTTCTCAGTAGAAACTGTCCAGGACTGACTGGTTTTGTAACTGGGCTTAGGAAATTAGACAGATGATGAAGTTTCCATAATTGCGGCCCCACTGTCGTTATTAAAGAATTTCAAAAATCTGTGTATAAATTTGTACTAAAGAAAAAAAATGCAGATCCCTGTGTAAAGAACATTGTTTATAAAATATAAACATGCCTGAAATATAATGTAATATACTACATTACAGTTCCAGAACCTATTTATGACAATAAATAAATGTGGGAATGCTATTAGTGTCACCATAAGCCTATTCACTAACACAAGTCCTGTGTGAGATATCAACAGAATTATTGCTACTATTTCCATATTTCTTAACTGAGCTGCATTGAGAAGAAAAATCTTACCATTAAAGTAATATTACTGCTTAATGGATCAGAGGCCTCTACTGTTCATATTCTTATAAAATTATTCGAAGACTGACTCTGCATTAAAAAAACATATCCAACATGAAGCTTTCATCTTTCAAGTTACTATTTATTTTAACAACCTATAGGAGCCTAGGAAAAAAAGGAGAAATTAAAATTATGGGAAAAGCACAGAGGATTTTGAAAATATGTTTAAACTTACCTAATCTAAAATTGCTAGAGAACTCTATAGCAGATAGTTAGGGTGGCCAGCTAACACGCAAGTTATACTGGAAAATATAATTCTAATATTATTATATTATAATACTATATTGGAAAATAAAATTCTAGAGAAATCACCCTAAAAATCTCAATTAAATTTTGCAGTCTTCTCACTCATTAAATAGGTGAAACTGATAGAAGTGACTCCAGTTTTTATTTTCCATTTCCAGGTACTTTCTAAAAGAGAGATATATGATAAAATAAAGTAATAATCACACCAAAGTCCCATATCACAGTGGGAGAAATGAGCCCCTGTCGTGCTTTTTTAACATCAAGAAATTTGAATAAAATATAATAATATGAACCTATCTGAGAAAAGATAGTAAACTTTTCACATCAACTGATTCAAAGGCCTATTAAAACTAAGTTGCTCTTAACCAGCTGTCACTATCCCTATTGCACAGGTGAAGACATTGAAGTAAAATATGAGTTGTCTCTGAAGCTTCACAATGACATTAAGAAAGGAAAACCAATATTCAGAACTTGATGACTTCAAGCCCTACTCCACCAGAGAATTCTGCTCATTTCATCTTACCACCCAGAAAAGTCAAAGACTGTAAATTAAAATGCATTTTAAAATTATGTACATAAGAAGTCTGATAACTAAATATGATGGATAGTTAGTATCTGTGATATCCAGTAGAAAGTAAGTTATTGTTGTTACCTTGAAAGAACACCATGAGAATCATAGGTTGTGTGGAGAAAATAGGAGCATATAATGTTCAGAACAAATTCCTCGTTTGTTGTTAATATACATAATGATTAGTCATAACCAAATATAACTATGTTGGAAGGTAGTAACACTAATAAAATTTAAATAATGTCTGCAATGTATAACTGAAATAGGAAAAAACCTTTTTTGTACCTGAATTTTTTGTACCTTTTTTGCACATGAATAACAGAGCAATCCCTTTTTAAAAGTTCACAGTAGCCTTTTTAAAACCATCCTGCTTCTTTTTTCACAATAATAGGTTTCTTCTCTGTGTAATATATTTACCTAAGTACTAATATGTACTAAGGAGCATTCTGTGAGCCTACGAAAAATCCACCACACAATTCCTCTGAAATTCTCTACATTGGATTCTATATTTTCCATTTAAATTTAACATCCCACTGTGAGCCAAGCTATGGCTGCTTGCTAATTTCTCTAAAGCACCCTGACTGGAACCCATCATTACTTCAAGTCCACTTTTCAGGGAGGAATAATTCAATCATTTTATATTTTGTAGAGCTCTGGATCAATTCAAACATATAATAAGAACAATTTTAAAAGGCATTCTTCCTCCAATTAGGAAGAAAGAAACTTAATTTACAACGTTCCTTATACTACCACTGAAGAAACAGAAGTGTGCGTAAGCTTAGATAAAAAAGAAATCCCCATCTCTTTCCTCTCATGCTTCAAACTAGAAGACACAAGCTTTAGTAAGGGAGCCATAAATACAGAAAAGTTATTGGTACTCTGCTACAAAAAATATTTTTCTCTTCTGATAGGATGATGATAAATTATACTTTGGTTCCCAACCCCTGTTCTCTTTATTTTGCAGTGAATTTAAACACTTTCCTTCACTCACAGAGCTTATAAAGTTATCAACTGATGACTTGAAAACCCACCTGTTGCACCTACTTATCTGCTATGCCTGGTTAATATCTCTTCTTAGACATGCCATTGTCAGTTTAAACAGATGATCCTCCCATCTTCACTCTCAAATTCTTTCTGTCCTCTTTTCCATCACTATTATGAGTATTATTCTCTCAATCATTCAAGACTATGAGCTATATTTTTCCCTCATGTTTTCTTCTCTATCCCCTTATCTATTATCCAAAAATATCTCTCCACTACTTATCATTTTATTTCCATACACACTTCAGCTAGTACTGACATTCACCAACTCATCGCTTCTATTAATAAGGCCTTGTTCTGGCCCTGAGCTATTCTCTCACTAAGTCCTTTCTTTCTTGGTGACAATTTTTGTGCAACAACATTGTTGTCAAACCACATGGTTTTGACTCTGTTTGGTGAGATCTTCTCTGCTGCCATTTAAGAATTTAGATTTAAAACACTGGCATAAAATTTTTCAAAACACATTTAGCCTGCTTTCCTGAGCCTAATCCTCACCATCCAATCCACCATAGGTTGTCCACATGTTCCTTAAATTCCTCTTGTTAAGATCCCCCGTCAAAGGCCAAAGCCTCTTTTTAATACCTACCTTCAGCCTACACAAAACCAGCCAGTTGATTCATTCTGACAATTATGTGCACTTATATCCAACTCTTCTTATTCACACCCATGTGCAGCCTGACATAGCTGATGAGGTGGTTTATATCAGAAATGCAACCTGAGCCATACAAAGTGCAACATGGCAGAAGAAAGAAAAAAATTATTATTTATACTGCTCTTTTTAGCTCCTTTACAGTACATTCATACTGCTTGTATTGGTTATAATATTTGTCCACTCTTGCATCCATGTTCACATGTTCATATATGATGCGTGACAAAATTTCATTACTTCTGAACTGCTGAAATACTGTATTATAAACTAGGTGCTGATAAATAATGTCTATGATCACTGGGTAATGTGGGTAAAGTACTATTTCACCTGACTAGATACTATTCTGCCTGTTACATTTGATACTCATCCTCAGTTTAACAAATAGATTTATATTAATGGCTTTCTTGGTTAATCTTCCCTAAATCCTATTTTGCAGTGGAGAGACTTGATATTGTCAATTAAAATTCCACACTTGAATCTCTTCAACAACACATCGCACACCTGATCAGATTTGAGAAAAAATTGTCTCATTAGTTCTCTAAATGAGCCCCATACACATTATATGCATCAAACATTAGCTCATTCATCAATAAATGAAAATTAACATATTCTGTTACTTTGGCATTTTTCATAAGAATTAGACTGTATACTATTGTTCACTACTCATCTATATATTGTTTGGGGTTTTTTTCCAGATGTGAAATAGATCAAATGCACAGACACTCAAAATATGATCATGCCATCTACGAAACATGCACAATCCCCTACTGATATGTAAAGATCTGAAGCTTGCCACATTGTAGAAATTCAGTTCAATTTTTATCATTGAGACAGTTATGTAATCCCATCTAAACAAAGTATAATTCAGACTGCTCAGCATGATTGGCTGTGTGCAGAAATGACATAGATCAGAATTAGATAGTTCTAGAACGGAACAATTGTACTTTTGCAGATGTTGCTCAACTCATTACACAACCCGTAGAAGGTAGCCTGGGAAAAGGCAGAGATTACACTATCAAGCTGACAGAACCTCAGCCATCTCGGCCACAGAGCTGTGGAGTCACAGCTTGCTTTTGAAAAAGAAAGTGAAAAGGTTACACCGAAACATAGAGCAAATTTCTATAACAAAGCAAAAGAAATATCTGTAAAATTTATAAATGAAAATGTAAAAGACATTTCCCACAGCTGATAAAAACATGCCATTAAATTTGAAAGTGGCCTACTGCTGAATGTGAAATATGACTATTAGGTGACCAGACCATGGAAAACGCCCTTAACCAATCTATGAAATGGCTTTTCTCTCCAGATCATGAAGAAATATAGACCGAAAAAGCTGTGTATCATGTAGTTGTATAAGAAAAAGATGGGACAAAGAACAAAAAAAAATGGACTAGTAGTTTCTTTTACCATAAACTTTGCTGAATATGCTTTGGGGAAATAGAGACAGCTACAACACAGGAGAACAAGGACAGGTGCGTGCTCCTTGGTGAGCGTTCAGCTGAGCAATAACTCAGTCCCTTTAAGAAGCTATGAGTTTAACATACAGCTGAAGTACATCAGCAAGCAGAAAAATCCAATCTCCTCAGAGATTATTTATGACAAAGTGCACCTAACTGAGGCCCAATTTGTTTGTGGAATTGAAGTCATTCCATTTCAACTACACAACAAATGAATCTGCCTAGTAGAGGATTGGTTTAGGGTATAAAAGAAAACAAAAGAGAGAGAACAGATACAACACTTCATTTACACACCAATTTACAGACTAACTTACAGAAGTGATTGATAAAGCAATTTTTTGGAAACAGAGAACTATCTGAAACAGAAGGCTTTTGAATCACATCTAAATTTTTTCCTCTGTAGAGCGAGCACTTTTTATTTCAGATTCAATAATATATACTCATTGGCTTAAAATTCATACTTTGTCTCATTATTTCACTGTTTCCCAATTTACTTTAAATTGTTAAATTGCAAGTTTTGTCAAACCAAAAAAAACTAGCATAATTCTCATTTTATATAAAAGTAAAACACATTCTAAGACTGAATTTTTTGAAGTACCAGGGCACAGTGTGCGCTGTCAGCTTGCCATGGGCAGGAACACCCAGTGGGGGCTTCCCCAGGGCACAGCCTAGTAGCCAGGTTCTTCCCATTATCCTCAGCATGGGAGCAAGGCATCCAGGAGGCAGCTGCAGCAGCCCCTAGCATCAGCCACCTCCCTAGGGAAGGTGCTTTTCTAATTATTCATATTTAAATTTTATCATATGTGCTATTTTAAAGCAGTCTATTCGAAAGAGCTCACATTTTATACTGGATTTGTTGTGAAAACATTAAAATCATGTAATTTTAGCTAACATACCAATCAGTATTTTATCACTTAGCTTGACTTTATTCAAAATTAAGTACATTCACTGGAAATTAAGAACTGGATAGGAATTTTGGTCACCAATTACTATTTTTGGTCAATTTCTGCCCCTTTTCTTGTCCGTATCATTCACAGCAAGACTTTTCGTCTCTCCATGAAAAGCTCATATGAGCATGAATCCAGTCACTAAAAATGACCACACATCCAACAGTAAAAAAATTAGTCAAAGACAGACTGGGCAAGATTACAAAAGATGCACCACTGCAGACTTGAAATCAGAGTAGGAAAAACCTGACATTGTTCAGAAACAGTAACCAGCAGTTCCGGAAAATACCCAGAGGCCCACAGAAGAATAGAGAAAATAGTTAGTGTTCACTAATTAAAAACAAAGGTGTAAATTCCAGGTCTTACATGATACCAAAAATGGCAAACCAACATTGCATGAGATCTGCTTCCCAAAAGAAATAGTGAAAAATATTTCTTAAATAAAAATACTACTGAAAATACAACTCAATATTTCCAAGTAGAAGAGACAACATTCAAACAGAAGAAAGACAAAAGGCAAGAACCAAAGAACTAAACAATTTAGAGAATCTGTATTTGAAATGGGATAAATTAGCATCTACTAAAGAACAGTGCAGAATCATTTAAAAAAAANGGACCTGCTTGTCCAAAAGCTGAAGATTCTTTATCAAGCAAAAAATTATATAACAGAAATAGAAGAAGTGTATGCTATTTTAAATTGAGAACCTCAAAACTTTAAAAGATAACTGAACTTGGGCAAAGAAAGGGAATTTTCTCTGCTAATGGAACAACAATGAAAATGGAAAACTGGATGGAAAGAATGCAGTTAAATGAAGCCAAGTAGAGACAAGACTCCTAAGACTGACCTAAGATGAACATGAGAAATGTATATCTATGTTTGCAAGTAGATACGCAATATCTTATCTTTAATATTTTGATGCTTATCAAAATATCTGCATTATATACAATGCAAATATGTATATGTATATTACTTACATCAATACACTCAAAAAAGAGCAAAAGTAAGTAAAATGGAGCAGCTGATGTCAGAAAAGGTAACGTACCAAAGAACTCAACAACCAATTTAAGTAACACTGGGAAAGATGGTTTAACTTAATAGTTCCTTGTTTCACCAATTATGCAAAATCTTTTGACTGTGTGATTATGAAATATTGTAAGAAGCAATGTGTGAAATGGGATTTCCTAGACACACCACAGACTGATAAGCAATATATGTTAGCTGTAGGGAAAACGTCAACAGATGTGTCAGGACACTTTAAACTGAGGAATATATTTGCAAAAGATCTGCACAGCTACCTTTGGTTTAACTATATATGTCTACTTAATAATATGAGACTCACTGGATGATTTTGTCAAAGAATGAAACTTAGAGTTGTCATACAGTTCCATTATGGTATATGAACTACATGACCACTAAGAAATTAAACTCTGTTTACAGATTTAGCTGTAATGTATCGGGACACTTGTTTCAAAAAAAGCTCTATTTTATAACATGTAGGAACTTAATGTATATAGCTTTTAAATTTCCTGCTACACATACTGATTTTAACATTTGGAAGGCTTTGAATCCTTCTGGACAAAATGTCCAGCACATAGCTCGATAACCATGTTATGCAATGGCTGAGTAACTGGCTCACAGACTGGGCACAAAAAGTTATAGTGAATGGGGTAACATCAGGCTGGTGACTGGCCACTAGTTGGGTTCTGCAGGGCTCCATCCTCAGCCCAGTTCTCTTCAACATCTTTGTTAATGATTTGGACACAGAAGTCGAAGGAATACTAAGTTTACTGACAACAATAAATTGAGAGGAGCTGTCGACTCCCTTGAAGTCAGAGAGGCCCTGCAGAGAGACCTTGACTGGGCAATCACCAACCATATGAAGTTCAACAAAGGAAAGTGCCAGATTCTACACCTGAGATGGGGCAACCCTGGATGTATGTACAGACTGGGGAATGAGAGGCTGGAGAGCAGCGCTAAGGTAAGTGATTTGGGGGTTCTGATTGATGGCAAGTTGAATGTCAGTCAGCAGTGCCCTGGCAGCCAGGAGGCCAACCGTGTCCTGGGGGGAATCTGGCAAAGCATCAGCAGCCAGTCAAGGAACGTGATTGTCCTGCTCTGCTCTACACTGGGGCGGCCTCACCTTGAATATTGTGTGCAGTTTGGGGCACCACAATATAAGAAAGACATTGAGCTATTAGAGAGTGTCCAAAGAAGGGCAGTGAAGATGGTGAAGGGCCTTGATGGGAAGCTGTATGAGGAGCAGCTGAGGTCACTTGGTCTGTTCAGCCTGCAGAGGAGGAAAGTGAGGGGAGATCTCATTGCAGTCTTCAACATCCTCACAAGGGGAAGCAAAGGGGCAGGTACTGATCTCTTCACTATTATGACCAGTGACAGGACTTGAGAAAATGGCATGAAGCTGAGTCAGGGGTGATTTAGGCTGGCTATTAGGAAAAGGTTTTTCATCCAGAGGGTAGCTGAGCACTGAAACAGGCTCCCCAGGGAAGTGGTCACAGCACCAAGCCTCTCTGACTGAGTTCAAGAAGCATTTGTATAACACTTTCAGGTACATGGTGTGACTTTTGGGAATGGTCCTGTGCAGGCCCAGGAGTTGGACTCAATGATCCTGATGGGTCCTTTCCAACTCAGCATGTTCTGTGAACACATACTATCACTAAGATCCTCCTAAATAATAAGTCTTACACATATGTAGGTTCTTAAAGTTTGTTGGATCTGAGCTACCTAGTGCTTGGTCTTGAAAAATTCTCATAGAATATGATTCGGCCTATGTTGTGCTTCAATTGTTAAGAATTTGTATATTATTTGCTCTCACTCCCCCCTTCCCTGCCCCTCCCATCAAACTTACCTTTTAAATAATGAAAATTCCAAGGAAAGAGGGTTTTGACCTCGGCTAGTAAGGTCTTTTCGCCTGAGGTCTACACTAGAGAAGTAAAAGAATTTCCCAAATGCCATTTTGTCAGAGCTCTGAATGTATCATCCTTCAGTCACTTCCTTCCTCTACAGTCACACTATTCTGTTTTTCATCCATTTTATCTAACTCAGAACAGCCTTTCACTCCACTTGTCACTTTTCACCAGGATTCTTTGTTCTTTGGCTGCATTTATGACACAGGATTCACCTGATTCATTGTCATTTGCACTTGTTTTTTTCTTGGTGCCTCACATGTCAGTTAAGAGGTATTTCCCAAGAAAGTTCATTTCAAGCCATAAGATGTGCAGACTGCTGTAAGTCTCTGGACTGCTAATCTCTAGATTTATTTTAGCTTTGGTAGCACTCATCCAGATGCGTTGTCATACAACTGACATAATATGACAGAATATAAATGATATCACAGACAAAAACCTGCAGTAAGCAACATCTTTCAGAGACACTAATTTAAAAAGCCATGGAAGACCATAGCTTTAACACAACAAACCCCCTCCCC
>VXAY01001659.1:204777-241394 GCA_013399855.1 Oxyruncus cristatus
AATAAAAAGGCTTGACATTTTGCAAAATAGACTGATTTACGTCATGTGCGAATTACCTATTGCCTCTTTCACAGTGTCTCACTACATGCAACAATGCAAACTTAAATAACCCAGTGCCTTACTGGAACAGTCATCAATTTTGTTATTGTTTATAGTGACCTAATTTAATACACAATAGTTCAGGCAGTATGGATTTCAAATGGTGAAGAAATATTCAATTTTAATAGAATCACAATCTTTTGTCCAACAAAAGCTTGTTCTTTCAGGGATTTTACTATAGTAATTCTGAAGTTATTCCATGAGGCAGATTCTTTCAAGTGTTGCATCTCCTTTTTATCACACTGATTTGTTTCATTCTAAATTAAAACCTCATTATATCTTTTTATACCAGTTTATTATAGATTTCCATAAAACACTGACTTAGAACAGTGAGAAAAAAATGCATGAATATTTATTTTTTAAGATCATCTTCCTGTTATTGAAACCATGCTTTTCCTCCATCTTTCTAAGAGATTAAAAATTTTTAAAATTTTAAAAGAATGTGAATAAATTGATTGTTTCAGCTGTAATATGTATCTAATCCAAACAAACGGAACTAAAGGATCCTTTAAAAACCTGGAACAGAAATTACTCCTCAGTTGTTTTCGCCTCCATTTTGTAGGCAAGATTACAGAGATTTTTACTATTAAAAAAACCAAAAACAAGACCACCAAAATAAATAAAACCCGAAACTGAAAAAGAACGCTGATTCTCTAAAACTTCAGTTTCTTAAAAATTCTTCTGTTGCTCATGGAGCTTTTCCTAAATTTTGAGGGAAAAGAAACAACAAACCCACAAACAAACAAACAAACAAAACCAGAAAAAAAAATAGACATGCAAAGCAAAAGAAACTTAGTAGTGTTTCCTGTCAATTTGGATGACTTGTTTTTCTTCTGCCACTTAAAAAAATTTGAGATCTGCATGGCCTACTTTCACTGTTATTTCAGATAGGATTCGTGTCACCTACTTCGGAAGTGTCTGTAACTCAGCTACTTCCCTTATGCTCTGTAGTGAATAGAGAGAAACTGGTCACTTTTAGTACCCAATTTATGTAACTTATTTTAGATGTCTGTTTCAAATTGAGATGGTTTACTTGCCTGCGAATGCCCATTTCTTTGGAACAGGGAAGTGATTCTGCCCCTGTAATCAGTGCTGGTGAGGCCACACCTGGAGTGCTGTGTCCAGTTCTGGGCCCCTCAGTTCAGGAAGGATATTGAGGTGCTGGAGCAGGTCCAGAGAAGAGCAACCAGGCTGGTGAAGGGACTTGAACACAAGTCCTATGAGGAGAGGCTGAGGGAGCTGGGGTTGTTTAGCCTGGAGAAGAGAAGGCTCAGGGGAGACCTCATCGCTCTCTACAACTATCTGAAAGGAGGTTGTAGCCAGGTGGGGGTTGGTCTCTTCTCCCAGGCAACTATCAGTAAGACAAGAGGGCATGGTCTTAAGCTGTGCTAGTGGAGGTTTAGGTTGGATATTAGAAAGAAATGCGTTACAGAGAGGGTAATCAGGCACTGGAATGGGCTGCCCAGGGAAGTGGTGGATTCTCCGTCCCTGGAGGTTTTTAAGATGAGACTGGATGTGGCACTTAGTGTCATGGTCTAGTAACCGTGGTGGTGTTGGATCAAGGGTTAAACTTGATGATCTCAGAGGTCCTTTCCAACCCATCTGATTCTATGATTCTATGATTCTCCCCACCAGCTGTAAGAGAGAGAAGTCTAAACAATAAGCTTAGATTTAGACAC
The DNA here is from genome assembly GCA_013399855.1 of Oxyruncus cristatus. Classification (NCBI taxonomy): domain Eukaryota; kingdom Metazoa; phylum Chordata; class Aves; order Passeriformes; family Cotingidae; genus Oxyruncus; species Oxyruncus cristatus. Next base: position 206,556 of record VXAY01001659.1, read on the forward strand.
CTTCATTTCACCGAATGAAACCCAGGCTTATAGTTCTTCCAGATACAATCTCTATTTCACATGTCCAGTGAGCTTTTAGCTTTTAAATCCTGTATAACAGAACCCTGTTTCCTGACACAGTTCTACTGTATTACTCCCTGAGTCAGTCACTCATAATTTGCTTCTAAACACTGTAAAAGTATTATTCCAACAGTGGCATGGTTTGCTTTGTCTTGTATGTATGTTTTTATTTCTGATATTATAGCATTGTATAGCTTAACTTCCACCAAAAGTTGGACTGACCTAGGACTAGCCCTCTCCACTAATTTTTTTGGTTTCCAAAATTTATGTGGAAGTTGGTACTATCGATTTGTTTTTTTGGTTTTTTTGGACACCCTTTTTTAAAGGACAACCTGTTAGGTTTTATTTCCTTTTTCATTAGTTCCATCCTCAGAGCTATACTGTACTTAGGATAATTTTAGTATCTTCAACTGTATGAATGTCATCCTAAACAACATTCTCTTCTGTACCTCATGGCTTTCTTACAGCTCCGCAAATAATTTTTTTTTTTTTGCAATTTTTTTTTCCTGATGTTAAGTGTCAACAGTTTGGTTTTAGATGAGGTCACTCTCTCTTACATAAGTGCCTTTTATTTGGAGAAGTCCTTCACATAATGTTTCTTCCACACAATGTTAAAAGCCTCTATCTATGAGCTTATGAATTTAAATAAGCAGTGCTAATAGCCAAAAGAAATACCCTTATATTTGTTCTCAAATTTCTAACCTATTTTGTATTTTGGACAGGCTACTTTTGGACTCATTTACACCAAAATAATTATTTAATTCCCAGAGTGGCACTTGCTAATCCCTTTCTAGGACATAAAAGGTTACTTACTATCCCTCAAAGGATGGACAGACTGTTATTGACAAGCATTTCAAATTAAAATTGCTGTTATTTTGCAATTAACAAACAGAAATATGTCACTGATATAGCTAAATCCCAGAAAGCAGAGCGAGGATGTTCAAGTATACCCCAGCTCTTGTTTTCTTAACAACTCTTCAACACCGCACTCAAAAAACAGTTTCAAAACAAAAAAAAATATTTCATCCAAGGGCTCTGAACAAAACAGAAAGGCTTTTCTTGCTTGATTCCCAGCTGAAACACTACAGCCATTTATTGTTTAAGGTATTAATGCTTCAGAGACATTCAAGACATCAACTTCTCCCCATCAATGTGTAAAGCTATCATTTGCAGCTTTGTCTGCTTGACATCTAGTTTCATACACCAAAAACACAAAACTGCTCTTCATTTGTCCGGATATTCTAAATTTAAGGTGGATCAGAAATAAACCTGGCATTCTTCCAGTTTATTTCAATTTGATCACACTAGGGAAAATGTGCTTGGCTTTTAGCATCCCAATAATTCTCAGAAGAATCAAAAATATCTCTCCAAATGAATTCTTAGCAACAAAACTCACTACACAAGGTCAAAAAACATTGCCGACCACACATGAAAACTTCCTAAGGAAGCTCACAAACAATGACAGTAACCTTGATATTTTCCGCTTACACACTTTGAGAAATCTCTTTCAGAAGATCAGACACTTAGTATTTAACATTTTATTATCTGCATACTAAAATATACATAGTAAGCAAACTGCATTGATTTCAGCCAGGTCGTATGGAGCAAATTATCTGATAGCTTCTTTCCACACTTACGGCGTTGTATTTCAAGCCCAATTTATCCATGTTAATTATACCCTTCTTGGGTATAAAGTGACAATAAGTGAGAAGGAGGGGACTATTGCATTTTCTTCCTAAGTTCCTATCATGACGTTTCCTAGAGACAACCCTTAGATTTCCTGGAAAGAAAGCTCAGCTTCACTGTAGAGACACTCGACAGTACAGATTCAGAATATACACAAGCCTTGCATGCAGAAGTGAGCCTAATAGAAGGACTGTGATAACTTATTCATGGTAGTGTAGTTTCATCAGCTTTAAGTCCCCTTATTACCAATTTCTTAATATTTTGATTTATACATATAACTTCTCAGATTTCTTCCAACCAGAGGTTAGATAGAAGAACTTGGCTATTTATACAATGATATCCACAATTTTGAAACAGGATAATTAAAACCCTAAGTAAGGGTGCCAGGAAACCTGGGTTTCCAGGTGAAGTTTGAGAGCTGTCTCAAACTTGCCTATTTTCCACAGGAAAATATTTCCTTTTTTTTTCCCTATGTCTTGGCACCACTTGTGCAAAAATACACACTACCTGAAAAAGTTTTTGGAAAATACTGACGAATTTTAGTGAACTTAACCTCATTTTACTGTAACAACACTGGCTACAAGTACATTTAGATGGAAAACAAGGTGAAACAGGTACATCCAAAATCAATCATGCTTACAGACACAGGACTATGGAAATGATGAGACAGCAAAAGAGGATGTAAACCATACTACATCCATAAGCCAAACCCTTGTAAAATTACAGGCATCAAAATAAAGCTGGCATTGAAAGCTGTAACTTCCCACTTATCCACTGGCAGTCATGAAAAAAAAGGGTATCCAGCACCCCCCATTGTTGAGAAGGTACTTCCAGTACTCATCCCTCCTTGAGAAGCTAACGAAAGTGATTTTGTTTTCAGAACTGCCAAGTATTTTTCAGAATCCAGCAGTACATACAAAAGTATTCAAGGATATCACAGTGTTTTTTTATTTTCCAAGGAACAGACACTTGCGCATGGCTATACAGTCCTGCTAGAATATCTTCTAAAAAGAGAACTTACAATCCCACCACTGCTGAGAAGGCAGTACTTTGAGAAAGCAGCAAAAGCTCACTTTTATGTAAGTAATGCAACTGTCCAGTGAGCAAAATATGTAAAAGGCTGTTGCTGCAGAGAAGTCCCTCTTCTAATTTAATACTGAAAAATCCTTCAAGAGAATTTAAAGACTATGCAGTGTCTTATGTAACATTAATTGATGCTTCTTGATCTTAAAAATAGCTCATGACCTGTTGTGATGGCTGGTTAAGATTTGGTCATGCATCTTAGGTTCACCTTCAATACTTAATTTAGATTCTGTGAGTTGATACATGATGTTCTATTCTCCAGTTCAATTTCTTTGCATCCCTCCATAATTTAGTTGCTTCATATGCTATGGAAAATTCAACAGGATGGAAAAACCGTCATGAATATTTCTAGGCTGCAGAGCAATGTGCCTAATGAGAAACTTAAATCTCAGTTTCTCGAAAACTAACATATGTAGTACTAAAAGTCCTTGTCAGTCTGTAACTATAATTGTACTCTTCTCGTTTATAGGAGTGCCTAATTAGTCATTAGTCACATTGACAGAATGCATCCCTATCTTCCAGAATTAAATATGACACAGCAAAATATTTTAAGCATGTTGCTAACTATGTATTTTTGAGAAACTGAATACTCCAGGAACACAGGCATCAGAGACCATGAGATTTTGGTCTCATTCGAAATTGTCTGGCAAGATGGAAAAGTTTAGAATTAATCATTTTATTGTCTTGCATCAAGATCAACAGATAAAAATCTACATCAATGTTGAGCTCAGACTATTCACAATTAGAAATAGGATTTCTATCCATTATTTCTTTTCTTTGGATAGTAAATAGTGCAATGAAGAAATTAGCATAAATGTTTATGTCTGGCATCTAGCATTGCTAAGTAATTTGGGGAGTGCAGGAAAGTGAAGATTGGCTGATGCGTTTAATTTGGACTTGTTTTTACACTAATTTAAAGTAAATTTAGCTAAATTGTTTTGACTCAAAAATCTGAATGCTTCATTTTCAGAAGCTCTTACTGTTTTGGTATAAACTGTTACACAAATAGAGATTCCTATATAATATCATTTTTTTAAAAAATGCAATTTCTAATGAATAAACTATTAGTCTGTCAGTAAACTTTGTTTTGAAGCAATATGATTTACAGCCCAAGGCTGCAAAGTTCTGAATAACTTTGACACGTTATAGAAATTAAGTTTATACTAAAAGGTGGCCATGTAGTTCTTTGCCATGAAACATCAGTCTGTATAAGACTGTACTTAAAATAGTGTTCCCATTCCTGTTCGAGCGATTCCGGAGAAAGGCTACAAATATGACCAGAGGGCTGGAGCAGCCCTCCTACGAAGATAGGCTGAGGGGTTGTTCAGCACGGAGAAGAGAAGGCTTCGGAGAGATCTTATAGCAGCCTTCCCATTCCTAAAGGGGGCCTACAGGAGAGCTGGAAAGGGACATTTTACAAGGACATGTAATGACAAGGCAAGGGATAATGGCTTTAAACAGAAAGAGTGGGGGTTTAGATCAGGTATGAGGAAGAAATCCTTTACTCTGAGGCTGGTGAGGAACAGGTTGCCCAGGGAAGTTGTGGATGCCTGGAAGTTTCAAGACCAGGTTGGATGGGGCTCTGAGCAACCTGGTCTAGTGGAAGGTGTTCTAGCCTACAGCAGGAGGGTGGGACTAGATGATCTTTATGGTCCCTTCGAATACAAACCATCTACGATTGTATGTACATTTGGGTCTTTCATACAACTCTATAAGGCACAAGAGAGGTAACAATTTTTGCAAAACATGTAGTCCTTGTACATTTTGTGGTCAAGAAAGACTGTCCTGCTCCCAAAATTTTTCCTTAACTCTCAAAAGATTTCTAAAATCCCGTGACAGGCATTTACAATAATCTTTCCCTCTCTTTAGACTGCCTAAGCTTGAAGATTTCCTGGCATATCTCACTCCCTTCACACTGCTTGACTAGCACAAAAAGGTATCTACAGCATCTAGTTTCCCTAGTTGTTCATACAAAATTATAAGAACAAGGGAAACATAATTCATGCTGATATGCATTTGGCTACTGGTGTAACCCAGCATGAGCATTTTACACATTTTACCATATCCTTTTGAAATACAGTACCTAAAACTACAGGCATTCATCAAGATGCAGGAATATCATGGATATGTACAATCTTATATACTCTGGTTTATTCCCTGTTCTTTCACTGAAAATTTATAGTACTTGCTTTACTTTTTTGTCTGTTATTGAGCATCTAGTTTTCAGAGAATTGCATGTCATAATCCCATGCTTTCATTACCATGTGATAATGGTCAACTCAGAGCCCATAATTTTAGATACAGAGATAAAATTACTTTTTTCTGCCATCACCTTAAATTTAACTATACTAATTTTCATTTGCCATTTTATTTGCCATACACTCAATTCAGTAAAGTTATCTGGCAAATTTTCATTGTTGGTGCTACCTTAACTACCCACAGTAAGTTAATAATTCAATAGCAACTTGACTCACATCACTGCTTACTTTTTTTCATATTATTTATTAATATATTGAAAAGTCTATGTTCAGTAAAATGCCAGATTCTGCAACTGGGATGGAGGAACGCCAGATGTACGTACAGACTCGGGAATGAGATGCTGGAAAGCAGTGCCATGGAAAGGGACCTGAGGGTCCTGGTCAATGGCAAGCAGTGCCCTGGCAGCCAGGAGGGCCAACGGTGTCCTGGGGGGCACCAGGCAAAGCATCACCAGCTGGTTGAGGGAGGGGATTGTCCTGCTCTGCTCTGCAGTGGTGCGGCCTCAACTTGAATATTGTGTGCAGGTTTGGGCACCACAATATAAGAAAGACGCTGAGCTATTAGAGAGTGTCCAAAGGAGGGCAATGAAGATGGGAAAGGGCCTTGAGGAGAAGCCGTATGAAGAGCAGCTGAGGTCACTTGGTCTGTTCAGCCTGGAGAAGAGGAGACTGAGGGGAGACCTCATTGCACTTACAACTTCCTCATGAGAGGAAAAGGAGGGGCAGACACCAATCTCTTCTCTGTGGTGACCAGTGACAGGACCCAAGGGAATGGCCTAAAGCTGAGTCAGGGGAGGTTTAGTTTGGATATTAGAAAGAGGTTCCTCATCCACAGGGTGGTTGGGCACTGGAACAGGCTCCCCAGGGAAGTGGTCACAGCACTGAGCCTGACAGAGTTCAAGAAGTGTTCGGATGATACTCTCAGGCACACGGTCTGACTCTTGGGGATGGTCCTGTGCAGGGCCAGGAGTTGGACTCGATGACCCTTGTGGTCCCTTCCAACTTGGCGTATTCCATGATTCTGTGATTTTAATCAAATATTATCCGTGCAAACTTTGACACTTAAATGCAATAACTATTTAGTTTCCTTTATGACCACTGGTAAAGTACCAGAGTGAACATCTTTTATAAATCTCAGCCAAACATATTAATTAACAGGATCCACATAACAACTGATTCTCTCAAAGCAGCACCATATACAAAAAAAACAAACAAAAAAATTCCTTTCACAGCAGTCATGTTTGCTTGTCCAAAAGCATATCATATTTACCCATTCATTCATTAATTCTATTATCCATTCAATAATCAATTTAGAAAAGGAAAAATCCCAACTTCAAATGCATTCAGATAGTAATAGGAAGAGGTTTTGTTTTGCAATTGCACAAAATGACAGAGGTGATCGAATATTTTCCTTAGAATAACAGAAACAGCATTGTTACATCAAAAAAGTAATTTATTTTCACACACAATTTTCTCAGTCTGTATTTCTGCCTGAAGATTATGTTAGACATTTGTAACAACTGCATAAATGCTCTGCATTAATGAGCAGACATTTCAGTCATTTATAGGACTGCTAATAGTTTAGCCTATGAAATCACTATGTAAATTAAACTAATTTCCATGGCAGCCATTCAACTTCAAACAGCTGCACAAACAGGATTTTTCCTTTTCTAAAGAAATGTGTATACTATTGTGTTTCATATCACAGTTATACAGCACCAGTATTGTCCTTCACTGAAACAAAACAGACCTTCAAGTCATGGTCCATATTTTAGGTGCTTGCTGCAGTGCTCACCTTACCATCTGTTCACATTAATCTCACGAAAAATCTGCTTAAAAGTATGACAAATACAATCAGATTTATGGTAAAATATATTTGTAATTAGAGGCAGAAAGGAGCACTTGAACACTAGAAATGGTACAGTTCTGTACGTATCTTTAGTCAGTCACCTTTAAGCTTGTATTACCATAATTAAGAATCTTTCATCTTCTGAAAACACCCACTTAACAAAGTGGACAAGATAATCTGGCTACTCCATTAGCTCAGTGGCTTTTATGACCAAGTGCCCCTACAGAGGAAGAGCCTGTCTTGGCCTCTCCATTTCCTTCTCCTTCCCAACACCCACTACAGAAGACTAGCAAAACAAGCTACATCTTTGGAAATAATACTAAAATGCTATTACTTAATGAATACTGTTTAAAACGTAGGGAGTCTTGTAGATTCCCGACATCAAAAAGATCACAGAATCATAGAATAGCTTGAGTTGGAAGGTTCTTCTAGTCCAACCCCTCCGCAATGAATAGAGATACCTTCAACAAGATTAGGTTGGTCAGAGCCTCCTCCAGCCTGACCTTGAATATTTCAAGGGATGAGGCATTTACCACTTCTGTGGGCAACCTGTGCACGTGTTTCACCACCATCATTGTAAAAAAATTCCTTCTTATATCTAATCTAAATCAAACCACTACCCCTTGTCCTATCGCAACAGACCCTGCTAAAGAGTTTGTCTTCATCTTTGTTATAGATCCCCGTTAGATACCAAAAAACCACAACAAGGTCTCCCTGGACTCTTCTCTTCTCCAGGCTGAACAATCCCAACTCTCTCAACCTGTCTTCATAGGAAAGGTGCTCCAGCCCTGTGATTATCTCTGTGGACCCCCCGGACTCACTCCAACAATTCCATGTCCTTCTTGTGCTTGGGGCCCCAGAGCTGGACACAATACTCCAGGTGGGTCTCATGAGAGTAGAGGAGAGAGGCAGAATCACCTCCATCTACCTGCTGGTCATGCTTCCTCTGATCTGTGTAAGAAGAGCCCAGATGCAGCATGGGTGAGTACCCATCAGCAGAGGATGACCATGACCATGTTAAGCTACAAGCTGGATTTTGAGCAAGATAAGGAAAAAGGTCAATAAGAAGCAGCCTTACAGAGGTGGGATAATGATTTTATCATGCCAATGCCCTCCCTTAAACAACTGGCTCAGCTGTAAAACTCCCCTCCCAGGGAAGGTAAGGGGTGATTCACATTCACAGGGAGGCCTGAAGGTATGCATCCTTTCTGATGGGGCACAACTGGCTCAATTACGCTAAACTGAGAGGCAGCTATCACATCTTAGAAGGTGGCATAAACCATCAGAGACCCCTGAAACACCACCAGACTAATTTCTGAGGCCTTCCACCAAAGGACTGCATGTGATCCTCAACATTACACAGTGTGAAACTCATTGATCCTCCTCCAGGAGAGGTACCTGGGCATTCCCACCTGAACCTAAGTTAACCAGTTGAATTTTGTGTTTTGTGGGCTTCCCCCACCCCCAATGGATCAAGACTGTGACCATTGCTTCCATTAATAGACACTGAAATTGCAAAATCAAGTCTCATCCATGGATCCACAGGTGGTAATACCTTTCTTCCCTTACCCTTTCCTTCTCTTTCTCTCTCTCTCTCTCTCTCTCTCTTTCTTTTTTCTTCAGTGTTATTTTTATACTTTTATATTGCTATATTTTTACAGATAATAACCAAAACAGCTACATACCTCCTTTCCACTGCAAACAAATTGTTCTGAAACAAACCTGCCCTATATATTTATAAACACTAGTCATTTAGTGTTGTTTCACTCTAATGCACCCCAAGGCATCTATAATTAACAATAGCCTCAGTTACCCCACCTTCAGGGGTGGGTCATAACATCCTTTAGAAGCCACAGCTTCTCTTTTCCCCTGAACACACTTAAATTATCCTTCCTAGCTCTCACTCTCCTGTCCAGAATGTACTCTGTAATCATTATGAAACTGAATTTTATCTTTCTCAAAAACCTTGACTCACTTCTAATTACATATATTCTGAGGTTATAAAAATTGTGGTTACAGAGGAAAAAAATAGGAGAAATAGATAATTGGTTTAATATACAGAAGCTGGAAGATAAGCAGGAACCAAAAAGCTCTGTGAAAGAAGGTTCATTCTTCATGTAACAGTTATCAAAGTTTTAGTCTATTATCTGCTAAAAAAAAACAGCAAACCAATAATTTTTCACTGAAGATTAAGACATATGGTAGAAAAATATGACTGAGCAGCAACCTTTATATGGGCATAAACATGTGTTAAACATCAGCTTTATTTGGCAGAGCCACAGATTTCAGCACCTCACACTTAGCCAGGTGGATAAACACAAGCAGGTGCAGATTAGAAAGCAGGACAATATAACACAGAAGTCATATTTAGAGATCATACAAATACAAATGGGTATGATGGAAACGCTCTGCCTTAGATGAAAAATGTCTCTCTGTGTTTACTAAAATTTCTGATATTTGTTATGATATTGGATTCTGATGAATTCTCAAACTTTGTAGCACTTTAATTTTCTAGTTGCAAGCCAAGAACACAATAAGCATATCTAACAGGAGAATTACTTTCTAGAATAGAATGTGTCCATATAAAGGGACTGAACTGACATACAAAGTTATAATTAGAAATAATGCTTAAATTTTAATACCTGCACAGGTTATCTTATTCTTTAGAATAGTCATTTATCTGACCAATGGTGCAAACAATATGTCAAGCTTGTAATTTTTGAACATCTCTAATGGTTATCAAATTGAGACACCCAGAAAATTCACCTGTTCTCATGAAAACCCCACGTTGATGGTGTGCATGTATGCCTCACTAAAAATAAAATAAATAATAAATAAATCAATCTTAGCTCCTTTACAAGGTATTCTATGGGGTATTGCAAGGACTTTCTGGAAAGCTGGCATCATTTTCTGGATATCCATTGGAGAAAAACAGACAGCTCTTGAAACTCAAAGTTATGGAAAAGCATCTTAAGAAGTAGGAGTCAAATAAATTACTCCTGTGCAACCTTATAGTTAGTTTCACACAACACAGCAAATACATGCAATAAAAAGTATAATGAGTTGAAAAAGAGAAGAACTCATTCCATAAATAATTCCAAACCAAAAATTGGTATTTAGGACAGTTACTAAAATGGATTTAATCATCAGAAATTATTTGGATTATTATCCTAAATTTAGGTAATGAGAGGATGAAGATAATGTTAAGAGAATTTAGAGTTTTCCTTAAATGGAAATCTACTTTTTCAGTCATGGGATCAGAGTAATGTTTCATACCAAAATTCATTTGATGGAAAATAACCCTAAAACACATCACAGCACTATTTCCCAACCCAGATGTTAAATTTCTCCATCTATGATAGCATTCATTAAGTATTGATTTGTTTTAAAATTCTGTTATTGATGTGACAATATTTTCTGCCTATAAATTGCAGGTAGTGCAATTGATGATGACTTTGGACTGCCAGCAACTAGATGAATTTAAATTTTGCATATTAAGGAAAATGATTTAACTTCAGAAAATATATCATTATTCATAACTCTAGTGATCAAGGCACACTATGGCAGAAAGTAAAGAAACTTTTGCTTTAATAATTTACTTTTGGACTACAACTAGATATATTACATAAGAAAGTCACAAATGAAGAAGTCCTTAGTAAATTAAGCAAATTCTGTGTAGTAAGAATACTATACTTGGTATGTGCTATTATTTTTCCTGTGTAAAGATATAAGATTTGAACTCTGATTGTTACTTCGCAAGAAACAAGAAGTGCCTGTCGCCTTCTCATTTAGTCCCGTTCTTGGAAAAAAAAAAAAAAAGGGAGTTAAATCTAGTAAACAGGAAAGAGTTTCTTATTCAACACCTCAACACATTTTGACAGCAAACTGCACATTTGCCATTATGAACAGAGAGAATGTTAAGGCAAAAAAATCACCATAATGGTTGTCAGATGGGACAGGTAAAAAGTGATGACATCTTAAAATATTGTACTTGAACTTTATATATACAGTTTAAATTACATCACTGCCAGTCAGAAAATTAAGCAGTCACAAACACTGAGTTTATTATTTATTCATCTATTTCTCTTTCTCAATTAACAATACAAGTCTATACTACAGTCAGCAGATTTAAAAAATTTATTTTTATAAAAAGAGAAAGTCTCATTGCACAGCTATACAGCCATGCCAAAAAGGATGACATATTTACAGCAGGTTTTTAAGACACTGTACTGTCCTGAACAGAGCTCTCTAACCCACGCTCATGAAATGAATTCTGCATAACATATTTCTAAACTAGGCCTACACCTATTTCAGGGACCTCAAATAGGTCAACAGACAAGGCCACATTAAAACATCATCTTCCACATCATCTATCTTTATCCATTTGGCCAGCAAACTCAAATGCAATTCAGAAGGATGATGACTCAAAATATTTCATTTAGAAATAGTACGCACTCCAAACCATTTTAGAAAGTAATCTATATAACAAAATAAAGGTCAAGTGACAATTAGTATTACATGTGACTTATAATGTATATTTTAAGAGAAGGGACTAAAATAGACTTGATGTATTTGTGATAGCTTTTCTCAATATGTCAAATTGCATGAATAGAAGGACAATAATAATGAGCAGGACCACATCCCAAAAGTGTTACTATGCAAAGCCCTCCACAATGGCGGGTCTGTCTTTGCCTATACAGCTTACAATACAAATGCCATTATTCTTTCCAAAAACAATGTAAAAGAGAAGAGGAAAAACGAACAAACAAAAGTATATTAGATTGCTAAGAAGCACTCTCGGTTAAAATTGCTTTAAATATCCTGTCATAGTTTCCTGAAGTGCTAAGTTGCATCAAATTGATGCAATGTAGCACCTGTCAGTGAAGGTATTTCACTCCTAAGTGAGTCTATAAAACAGATTACAGTGATTCAAATATTTGCTTGAACTGTGTCTCAAACTATGACCAAACATATTGGTTGATAGCTTTTTACTCTTCAAGCCCAGAAAGCTGCATTCGAGTGATTAACTGAAATTATCAATTTAGATTTGCCACCGTCTCTTTTAAACATCCTGCTCCAAACCAATGAGAGGAGTTATCTGAAGCACTACCACAGTACCATTTGCTGCTGTGAAGGGACTCTAATTAGCTTGTAAATTGTTTTAATTTGTTTGATTAGCCTCTACAAAAAGCAGGTCATCTGAAATATTTCTTCCCTGCTTTGATACCTAAATTACTTTCTCCTTAGGATCATTACAGACAGCATGTACTGTGACACCTATTGCTTAATTATAAGATTCAGCTTTTATAGTGCCTGCTATTCAGACTAGAATTTTCCATGTTTAGCATCTATTAAAAGCTGATTTTTTTCTTTAAGTTTCCAATTAAAATTGCTCAACTATTATTGGAAACCAAGGAAAGGTAGAATATATTATTCTGCCAATACTTCGAAGCTCTTACAATGATTTCATTGAGATATTTAAATGACCATTTCTTTCAAAACAGGATCTTCAGATTTCTCCAGAGATTAAATTTCTATAAATTTATAATGTATTCTAAGCTCACAAACCCCTACTTAAATCCTGTAAAGTGACAAACCTTTGAAGACTGCTTTTTGCTTATGTTCTGTTGAGGTCACCTACTTTACCCTACATCTTGTTTATACTGAGCATATTCAATCCCCCCAAAGAGCCAGCTTGGTTCATCTACTCCTAAAGGAAAACTGGGCATTTTTACTAACTTGACTCATTCTCCTAATTAAACTAATGATGCCAGAAACTAGTCCTCGATTCAATATTTTCTATAAATAATACATTGAAGACTATGTGTGTCATGCTAGGCTATTAGTATTGTGAGCCACTTCAGTGCCATCAAGCATGCAAGATTCTTTCTGCAATTGCTCCCCATGCCTGGTATTAGACGATGCAGAGGTTCACCACGAGAACCAAAACCAAGCAGAATGTCTCTCTGATACTTCGAATAGCTCTACCAAAGGCATCTAGAGAAGTCAGAGAAAACAACAGTACCTCCTCTTGCTGAGAGCTGAAAACAGAAGCAGACTAGATAGTAACATGGAGCAAAGGAGAGGAGGCAACAGAAAAACAGGATGAACAGACACACAGAAAATTGTCTACATACTCCTTTTCAGAATAGAACTTGTGTTTGCCAAGTATAAAAACTAGTCTTATTGCACCAATTACCAGCAAAAGCTACTAGCAAAGTTAATGCCTTATCCCTCTGTGCTTATAGAAAGCCTAGCACTAGCTTGTAATTACTAAATAGCTTAATATTCTTTCCACACAAATAAAAGACAGTAACTAAAACATAGGCTTATATTTGCATGTACTTCCTATTTTTCCATAATCCTCTCATAAACAAGAACTTTTTTTTGGTAAGGAAAGTCAATTTGTTTCATTGCAATGGTTATTTCACTCTTCTCAATATTTAACTGTGGTCTGTAAATAAACAAAATAAAGAAAGATATCACTGCATCTCCCCATTACTTCAAACACCAATGGTGATCTTTTTAACTGATTAGCCTGTTTGTTTAGACAACTATAGTATTAAAATAATTCTTTTAGAAGAATGTATTGTTCGTGTGTGTCTTAAATAATGAAAGCATTGTTATCCTGAGCCTCTTTCTTCATCATGCTCAGTTCAGTTAATTTTAATCTTAGATACCACCTAATGTGTCTGAAATGTCAGTTTCCGGATCAGACTTCATCTTTCTTTCTTCCCCAGACCAATCTGAAGCTTATGTATTTTCAAAACATCTTACATCTTTCCATCAGTTCAGAGGTTCCTGCTTACTGAAAAATGCAGTGTCCCAGTAGTGTGTAAGTTTTTCCATTTGTGTAAGTTTTCCCACATGTCTAACCATTTTCCTTAACATTCATTCCTAGGCTGTTTTTCAGAACCACATTTTCAGGATGTATCTGTACAGGATGATGGCATGTCAAGATTAATCCAGAGCCATAATACTAAGTACACACGTCATCTGTAAAGGATTCTGCTATCTTTTGAAAAGATCACACTTTCTTGCTTGCAGGTTTGATTGATGGGAGGTTGTTTCCTTTTACAAGGAAAACAGTAATCAGATTTCAGACTAGGAACAACCACTGCACATATCAGAGGCACTTCATTTGGTGGTGTTCAGAAATTTGAGATGAAAATTAATTTATGTTGGCCAATACTGTGATGGTATGATCAAATCAGAGCATTCCAGTGTTTTCACAATCTCACCAAGAAATTATTGAAATATACCTACTTTTACCGATACCATATCATATTAAAATCATCAAAAAGAAAAACAAAACACATTGCTTCTGGAGCTTACAGAGTCTTCATCATTGGAAGTTTTTAAGGACAGGTTAAATCATTCCTGACAGTGTGTTAATTCTACTTGGACAAACATCTGAAGGACACAAAGGTGAGAGGCCAACACTGTAGACAGGAAGTCAAAATCCAACACACACCAATAATGTGTATATGTGTATGCATGAGCTTAATCCATAACTGACTGAAGTCCAGAAGCATCCATTGAACAGGGAGTTCTGATGCCCCTGCTCATCACACTGGACACAGAGCCGCAGACTGCTTGTCCTTCTGCAGACAGGAATCTTGTACTGAGTACCTAGTGGTCAATTTCACTGGTTAGATGAAGGATTCTTCTCCCCAGAATGGTGTTTAGGGCACCAGGGTGAACTACAAAAAGCCACTTTGGCTAAAGTAGAGTTTACCTTCCAGGCAACTGTACTAATTAATACCCTGCCATGCTGAAGCAGAAATTACCTAATTCTCCAGCTACATACTATCACAAATTTAATGATCTTTGCAAAATGAAGTTATATCATCCAGTTATAATAATCTCCACATGAAGTAAACTTGCTCAAGAATTCAAACAATTTATTAGCCTTTGGTAATTTCCTGACACTTTCTTTCCAAAGTCTCTGCCTTTCTTATAAGTTAATTTTTTAGTTTAATGTCAGTGTTATGGTCCCAGCTTTGATTTCCTTTAGAGTTCTTCACTGTTCCAAATCAGTGAGTGTTATATCTTTTTTTTTTCTTTTGGTCTTGTGCAGGGGGTTTTTTTGGTTGGTTGTTTTTTGGTGTTTTCTTTTCAAACCAGGGTTTGGCTCAGAGAAAAACTGCCACAAGATTAATTCAGTTATACAACATAATGTAATTATATAGCTAGTCAGTTACATGTATTACTACTCCTTCCTGATGCTGGTCTGATTCAATATTTTGTTTGAGTGGTTGTATTTTAGGACTTAGAGACATTTCTAATAATTACTGATGATGTCTTGCCTTACAGCTATCTGGATTAATTTCTATGGCAATCATGCCGTGCCACTCAACTCACTCAGTCAGCACTGCTAGAGTACTTCACAACCTTCCCCATTTAAGTTGCTGAAATGATGTTGTGTCTTCTGCAAAACTTTGCACCTCTCTGTTCATCCTCTATTTTCTGGCTAATAATAGCACATCAAGTCCTAACACAAATCCTAGCAAAGAGCTGAAGTACACTGCACTACTAATACAAAATCTAAACTTACATTCTTACTGTCCACTTGCTTTTTGTCAGAGACCATTTATTTGAGAAACCTTGCTTTTCCCTTAACATCTTCTGTTCTTCCTAGGCTTTTCTACAGAAAATCTGGAAAAATATTAAAGGAAAGTAACATATATCCTTTGTGTAAATTTCCTCATCTCCTTTCCAGTTCACGTTGGAACAAATGTAACATTTTCTTTCTGATATTTTTCCACCTACTATAGCAATAAATATCAGAAATACTATTCACACCTTAATTATTACAGAACAGCTTGATTTTTCTTGGAATAACCATTAAGACAAGCCTTTCTCCTTATCACAGCCTTGCTCACTGCTCGAGCCTGCTTATAGCAAAAAATTCTCCTACAATCCTAAGATAAGACTATGGATGTATAAGACTAGGAAAAAAGTTCAAGAGATGACCTAAAGTTTCAGAAGCTTCCTCAAGTTTCAGAATTTAAGGAAAGAGTAAATATTTTTAAGAATGCTTTGTAAACTTTTGAAATGTAAACTTAAATCTCCCCAGGACAAAGACTGTACTCTCATCAGGGATATCATGTAAATAATGTTATTTATTCTAATATATTCTTTATTATTTAATACTCTTAGGTAGAATTTTAAATTTTCATGGGGTAAACAGAATTTGATAAATATAATATGCTCTACTGCCTTTCTGGGATTTACTCTGTAGATCAGATTAATGCCAGTAAAGTCAAAAGTCATGGTGTTGTTACAGCTGTGAGGATTTAAGGTTATAAGTAAGTCAAGGTTTGGAAAAACAAGTATTCAATGTAATCACAAAGCTGGACTGCTTGCATTTAAGATCTGGGCTTGTGTTCCCAAAAGCATGCCTTTTTTCTCTTAACTGAAAAAAATCCCTACCAGACTCTGTAAGTCTTACCTTCCCAAGAGGAAAAAAGATCAAAACGAGTGGAGACAGTTCTGAAGAAGAACTTAGTTTTGGAAATTTTAACAAACTAGTGGCACACATCTGAATGTGTTTCCTGGCTATTGTTTAGAAGGAATGAAGTAGTACTTCCTTGTTAAGCAAAGACTGAAAATCGGGAAAAAGTGGTCCCTTGGTTGCCTTTTTTACAAATCATGGTGGGAGTAGAAAAGTCTTTCTCCACTTCATCACATAGACTTATGAAATAACTGTCTTTTTAAAATGTCATTGGTATACTTGGTATTTTACAGGCTGAAAAAGACCTCAAGAAACTGCCAGCTTAACAACAGAGAATGTTCATAGTGAGAAAAAGAAGAATACAAAGGTTAGTTAGCTCAGATGTGCAAATCGACTTAAAATTTATACCCACATGTGACAATGTAGTAAATTATTTATGTGCATCAGAAAATGTACAGAAGGGATTTGAAAGTACAGAATAAAACCACTTTGCAGATACCCTGAAAAAGGTATGTAAAAGGGAATAGGAGGGAAGATATGAAACACTAGGACTAATAAATGCTAACCTTGAAAATGAATGCCTAGAAAATTACGGCACTCAGAAGAGCTAGTACTGAGGGCTGCTTGCTTTTGCTAAAACAGTAAGCTACAAAACAAAATGGAAACCATGTATCTGAAATAAAGAAACTAGTATGAAATATTTTTGCAGGCAGAGAAGAAAAAAGAACAAAATCAGTTAAAATTGTCTGAGGCAATATGTTTTTCAGATACAATATACTTATGGCACTTTACCTCTCAGTATAATTTACTGTTTCAAAAATTGCATTTGCAAAGTAATTATTTTGTAATTTCATATGTTTTGAATCCCCATGGGTTTTCTCATTTATTACTTGAAATTGTGTATTTAACTATAAAAAGCATTATGGGTCCTTAGCTCTAGTACCAAGCAAATAGATGAGTAAAAGCTGACAAAACTGTTATGGGCCTGATTTCTAAAGTACTGTAAGCAGTTAGGTCCCTTTATAGCACAAAGAGTAGGAATGGGCTCCAGTGACATACAAAAGAAACTCTTACTTTGATTATGCCGGTATTAATTATACAATACAATAGCTCCTCTGAGATGAATAGAATTATTGTAGCTTGTGAAATAATTGAATATCTTTTACAACTGAGAGGCATTGCAGAAGTGTAATAATTAAATTAACAAATTAGATTTGCCAAGCACGCAGCATGATTTATGTTTATGGATAAGAGTGAATGAAATGGTAAGATTAAAAAGCAATTTCCCTTTTTAACCTGAGACCTTCTGTCATATTTGGCCACAAGCATCCAACATGTTTGAAAATTCAGTCCCAAACTGAGCAAGGCATGATGTTGGAGTTTTTTCTGTTGCAAAAAGGCAACAAGGTAATTAGTACCTCCCAACTTTTCCCTATTTTATTACTGTCTGTATATTATTGTAGACACAGCTTCTTTCATATTGTTGTCAAAAGCTAAATCGCCCTTTCATAACTGTAATTCTTGTTTTTTTTAAATTTTGTGATCCTAAAACATTGTACATTAATAATGCTGAAAATAAACTTGTTCTTGAAAATACTGTGTTTAACTCCAAAGCTTTTTTGTGTAACTTCATTTTGTGGTTAAACATTTGTTTTGGTCATATGTGTGTTGCTTTTAACTCCTTTGTTTCTTCTTCTGCTTCCATAAATGATTAAAATGAATCAAAATAAAGGAAATCCCTAAGAACTGAGAAATATGCTTTTTGGAAACTTGTCTTGTAATCTTTCCTATTTCTGGGAGATGTTCTCATCCCCAGTCCATGAATATAGAGCAAGTGCAGCACTCACATAGAAAGCAACATCTTGGTTATGTAACAGTGCGACATTTTAAATAAAAGTGAAAGTATGCACAGCAAGATAAATATGAAGTGGAAACACCCCAAGAAGCAAATGCAGAATCTATTCTCTAGTAAATGGAGGGATGTGTGATGATCAGGCCTTTCTGAAAATAACTTGTTGATTCAAATCATGGAGAAGCTCGCTTAAGATTGTGCATGAGGTAAGTTAAGTTGGTGAAAGTAATGTGATGAAGACAGAACATATTTACTTTTTTGTTACCTTTTAGAAGTACATTGCGATTGTCA
The DNA here is from genome assembly GCA_013399855.1 of Oxyruncus cristatus. Taxonomy (NCBI): domain Eukaryota; kingdom Metazoa; phylum Chordata; class Aves; order Passeriformes; family Cotingidae; genus Oxyruncus; species Oxyruncus cristatus. The sequence continues at coordinate 225,092 of VXAY01001659.1, forward strand.
GTTATATTTCTGATATTTTTAATTTTAATTTAATTTCACCAGTTATCAAACACCTTTGCAGAGAGAAAACAGTGTCATCAGCACCCATTTAGTATATATTCTTTGAAAGAATAAAGAAATTACTACATAAACAAACTTAGTTATTTCTTAAGTAGCACGTGTTATATAAGGAGTTCTACTCACCAAGCAGTAAATTCATTTTCAATTGCAAGTAAAGGAACTTAGTTCTTAACTGTGTATCTAATATGATGTTTAATTGTTTATGATGATAAATTGTTCAAAATCTATTGCCTTTCAAATAAAATTTCATTATTGCAATCAATTCTCCCAGAAAGAAGAAATACAGTTTCAAAACCAGAACTTCTGCAGGTCATCCTTCAAAATTCCCTATTGGCTTCTGACTTTAGGAGACAGTACTTCATTTCTCAAATTAAGAGAAAGTAACTGCAGAACAAATATAACAGCTATTTCACTGAATTGTCTTTTAAATTAAAAAGAAAGATCTGAGTGAATGCACAGGTTATTTTTCTATCTCAAAATACTTCCCTATTTCAAAATACTAGCATTATAGGGCACCGATTACAAAAGCCTCAATTAAAGTAATAAACAAGGAGTCATTCAGTCCTGGTTTTGAATAATCTTCAAATAGTGACCTAATAGAAAAGTGTGAGGTTAAATCTATGTAAAGGGCTTGATATTTTGAAATGGACAAGATAAAGTGTCACGTTGTTATCTATCTACATGGAGATGAAGAATGTAAATATATGGAGGCTATTCCAGTTTGTTGCTCATTATAATTCTTGTAATGACAAGGTTTTATTTCAGGTAGCAAAAAGGAGCAAAGAAAAAGGCTGCCTATTGCCCTGGAGGCATTTTCATACCTGCATTGCTCTCTTCTACCAACTTCAATGAATTTGGGCAGCAGTTACTGTAAATTATATCCTTCTTATGCAAACCATCACAAAGGTATCTTGAGGTGTTTCCCCTTTTACAAGGGCACTTCTTACTTTGATATCTACGTGATTAGCATGACCATTTCTGTATTTCAATATCTCTGTAAAACACATGCTACATATAAAAAGTCATTTGGAATATTTGAAGACAACAAACTCTGTTATTTCAGTCTGAACTCTTTTACAAACATACTTCAGATAACAGGTACTAAATTTTGATATCAGTATTATTTTAGAAATACAGACTAAAACTAAATGCCATATTGCAGAAAAAGCCTAACAAATGTTGAATCCACTGAGACCAGATTAACACAGAAACTGCCCGTGGCCTCTTCAGTTTTCCAATAAATGAAACACTCCACATTTCATGTGACAAAGCAGCTGCCTAAATGCAGATTTAGCTGTCAGGCAGAAATCTGCATACGAGCTCAGGACAAGAAGTGGAAAGTTACTATTCAACAGTTTTCCATTACAATCTTCATCGCAATCAAAAAAGCAGCCATTTCTGGTGATTATATAGATGCATAGTGTTAATTTTCTCCCCACTATTTTTAAAAAGAATGTGAACAAAGTCAGCTTCTTCTTTGTGAGCAGATAAAGTCATCTTTTAGTTTTCACAGGCTTCAGCTAAATTTGAGATTGGCATTAACCCCAAGAAACTGGACTGATGCTTCTATACTGCACAGAAAAAAAATTTGACCTAAGATTTCTATCATATTTAGGAAAAGTGCAACAATGCATCACATTGTTAGTCTTACATGTTCATTCTAAGAACTTTGTTTGGTTATCATAAAATGAACACTGGGAAGGATATCTACACATTAACATGTATTAAGAAGGAAGATCCTAGGAATGAAGAACTATTTCAGGTGAAAGATGGTAGTAGCAGCAGAACAAATAAATACAAACTTAATATAGATACACTCCATGTATGTATAATAATCAACTGATCATCAATAAATTTGGGCTAAAATGATAGTATCTGGTCTTGCAATAAGATATTTTGAAAGAATCTTCTAATTAAAGCACTGTGTACACAAAGTTATAATGATATATATTATACTGGTGTGACAGTTATAATGGTATATATTATATGGTGTGAAAGCTTTTAATGGAAAGCTATTGGCTGAAGTGATGCAGGAATTATTCATTTCTTATTTCCTCTCCTACTAATTTTTAATTTTCCAGCAGAAAACTAAGAGAAAACTCCTTGAATTCTGTATCTTGCCAGGATAAGTCAAGAAAAAGATCTCATATTTTGAATTATTAAAAAATAAAAAGATGAAAAGCACTTTTCAACAAAGTCAACTTTCAAGTAAAAAAATCTTAAAAAATGCATTGGAAATGTTGACTATAAAATGACTACTCTCTAATTTAAAGGAATATCAAAGAAAATTCCAAGTGAAATCAGAGACCCAGATTCACTAGAGGGAGAATTTCTTTCCTGGAAAAAACAGAAAAAAAATACAGCTTACAGAAGAAGAGCATGTAGAAATAAGGTCTATTTATCTCACTGAGGAAGTCCATATCCATCCTTAGATCAACACCAAACTTAAAAGACTCAAAATACACCAATGTATTAAAATGCTAAAACAAAGCTAAATATAAATTCCTCCAGCTTAAAATGTCAATAAAATATATGACTGAAATGATTCTATTTTATTTGCTGAATAAAATATTTCAATAACTTTTTTTTTAAAATTTAAATTCAAATTGTAAAGTAATAGCAAAAAACAATTTTGAGTTCCTACACCCATAAAACACCCATTCTGGCTATTGAATACAAATAATTTTTTAAATTATCACACCATCTTTTTCAGAAAATTGGTGTAGGACAGCATGAAGACTTGACATCTGTTTTCTAAGTACACAGTCTAAATAGGATCACGTGAAAAAAATTGCTTCTCACAGAAGCAAGAGCAAACTACACAGAGGTGTAATCATATATATATATATATCACATATATATATACATTCATCATATATAAAACATCACTTATGTGTGATGTTTTATAAGATCTAATGTGGTACTGCTGCCACTCCTAAACTTCTTATTATAAAAAAAATCTAAAACATGCCTCATAGGACAGTCAATGTCCTCTCCAGAGACAGAAAAATTACTTACATTTTAGGCTCTAAATTCTTGACTGCTGTTTGACATTCATCAAAATACTTTTCCAAATTTAGACAAAAAGGGAAGTCAATGGATTATGGGTCAAAATTTTTGTAAATCAAAATTTAATTCCTTTTTGGTATCCAATTATCAACTTTTCTATATTTACACTCTCTTTCCATTTGAAGATATATTTTTATAGAATCTAATTATGATTTCAGCAGGAACATTGCCCAGAGCATTCTGGAGTTGTGCAGATTCTTAACACCAGAACTCCTAGCAAAATCTCTATATAGCAGATAAAAATTTTAGTAGAAAAAGCAAGAGAGAAAAGGCAGTAGAAATGAAAAATCTCTCATCTCTTGCATAACCAGTGTTCTTTAAGCTTACTTTGTCCCATTTGGCCAAAAGTGAAAGGCTGAACAGGGCTCAAAGGTACAATTTCAGATTGGTGCACTTTTCACTGGAAGCAATCTGAAGTTTCTGCAGTCAATTGTTTCAAATATTTTTTTCATACAATAATGAAGACCCTTTGAGAGAAAAAATAAATTAAAAAAAAGTCATTAAAACTTTTTTAGTATTTCATTACTCATGTATATAAATTCTATGTGACTGAAACTTTAGTTATAACATTATTTTCCCCAAACAAAACTCCAACACATGGAATTCTAACAAACATTATAGAAAATTAAACACTAGAGGCAGGAAATAGAAAATTTTATGGTAAACTTTAAAGAAATATGAAGGATTTCTTAAAGAACATATGAAGAGAGTTTGAAATATTTTGTCTCAGTCACCTCCACTGTGCAAAAAATCCGGTATTACGAACCACCAGCTTGGAGAATGAGTGAACTACTACTGAGCACTCCCAGCTAACCTCTAATATCACCCCACAAAAAGAGAAAATTACTTAGTATTCATGAGAAAATAACATCATTAACACTGTACATCATACTATAATTTCATAAAAGAATGTTACAAAGCCAATATATGTTCTTCAACAAGAATACGAAGTACTTTTAATATATATATTCTTCATTCCTGCAAATCGCTTTGTAAGGACTATGGAACATCATTCCAGAGAAAACCTAATTCTTAAACAGAATAAGAGGTCTTCAAATTCGTCCTCATGCTGCACAGTAGGTGCATCTTTACCTACAGTATTCTTGACAGATACTTTCAGGTCTCTCCTTATGCACCACCGAAGTCTGAAGATCTACAACTCCCTTAGGCAATATAAATCAGTGGTTTTATTTTACTGTCAAAAGTGTTGTCTCGTGTTTTATTTTCTTTCTAATATCCAACCTAAAAATCCCTCACTCTTCTTTAAATATACAGTTTGAAAAGCAACTCAGCAATCCCAAACTGGGATCATTATGCTTGAGTTAACTGATTATAAATGGATGCATTGTTAATTTTACAGCTGATTCTAGTTTGAGCTGCAAATTATCCTAAATGGTAACTCCAAAGTTCTTACTGAGCTTTTCTTAAATTTAGTTCTGAAATATTCAAGGAAAATAAGTTATAACATCACTGAGTATATACACACATCTATGTACATCTAATAATGTAGTACATACATACCGAAATTACAGTATTAACAGTTGCTTAAGCAAAAGCATAAATACTAAACTTCTAGAAAAGGTATATTTAACATAAAGAAGTTAACTTTTGAAAGGGCAAAAAAATAAAATTCAGAAGTTATTTGCTGTGTCCAAATTATATATTCTGTGGCTCAAGAACATAACAAAAAATACTTTTTAAAATTACAAGGAATCTAAACAAACCAAAAAAAAAGTGAAATTGGAAGCAAGGAGGACAGTCAAATGATATAATTGTTCCTAGAAACATTGTGGCCATTTTGGGCACCAGCACAGGATTGAAATCAGAGCTTGTGGAGGTCAGAGGAGCTCATAAGAAAGAATATATAATATATGATCACTTACAAGGACAAGGAATAGGTTGACAAGATGAAATCCCATTCAAACCTAAGTTTCTATGATGCAAAGAAGGGGTAAAACAAAGCAGAGATCTTGCTAAGGACACTTGATGAAAAACAGAGGTTTAGATCAGGTCAGAAGGAATACATTTGCTCTTTATTGTTACTACATTCAAAGAATGAAGACTTGGATCACAGAACTTGCAAATAAACATGATGGCACACAAGACATGCATAACTAATTTGATCAATTCCTCTACCTTCTGGTAGGCTTTGTGCATTATTTCACATCTGTAGGAGAACAATATATTCAAAACATATAAAAGTTTTTTTTCACAAAAGCTTTGCAATAAATTTTAAATACAACAAAATACTTTTTAATGAAAGACCCTTTCTGCTCAATGCAGTTGGATAAGCATTTATTGAAGCACTAATTGTCACCACTACTTTCAGGTCTCCATCAGTTCTCATAAATGTCCATATGTTCTTTGGTTTAAAAGTGCAGCTTAATGACACAGAAAAGTGCAAGACAATTTATCATCCCTCCTTAACCTTTGGAAAAACAAATTAGTTTTATGAGAAGCATTCACTGTAAATAAAGTAAAAAGCATTTCAATTCTATCACAATATGGTGTCATTCTGCATTGTCTTAATATAATTGCTTAACTTTAAAATTATTTAAATCAATCATTTATTTTTTTCCCAGATCTAGAGTTTAGTATCTCTAGAATGGCAGAGACAAGGACCAACTTTGCAAATATCTCAAATATCTTTGAGATATGTCTACCCACCAAGGGTTTGTACATCCCTTTCAGCTGAGCCACATTTCTACAGTACCACCTCTACTTTATACTAGCATAAAAACATTTAAAGTTCTTTGTGCTACAAGGATTTATTGTCCCTTTAAAATCCTACATTTATGCGAAGGATTTTAACCAGTATAACTGAATCCACACTAGAGGGTGCTGCTATTTTAATTGTAAAAGGTTTTTACAGTTATTGTTGCTTCAGAAAAGTACATTTTGTCATGTTTCAGAAATGCTTTCTTGCTATCTGGGACATCAAATCAATACCAAATGAGAATTAAACTTATGATCACAGACATGCTTTTGTACTGAAGTTCAAGTTTTGTCATGTGTTGGCCTAGTCAACTTTACATAAAATAAAAGAAACCTACTAGCATGGTATATTTGAACCTAGACTTAATTCTTCAGAGCAACAAAGCTCATAATAAACACAGGAGGGCCTTTTCACCCCTGTCTGTCTCACCATAAATCACCAGACACATCAATGGTACATGTCCAGTCCTGTTCCAAATCCAGAAGTAGCTTATTTTTTGCTATAATAATTGCACATCAGTGCTTGAATTTAATATTTGAATAAATTAGTTAAGAGAATGAAGAATTCTTAGCATCAGAAAAACAATTTATAGAATGAATGCTGATGGATTTGAAACTGCACAAAATTGTACTAACTTCCAAAAACAAGCGTATGTACTTTTTCCATGCTGCATTGAGATTACAAAGGAAAACACACTCTACAAAATACATACAACTTGAAAGCTTCAAATAGAATTTTGCCTCAGGCTGCAGAATAGCCTTTGCAGGAGCTGACTTGGATACTAATAATTCTCCATTTTCCTCAATCCATATGAAGCAACATTAAATATATATATATATGCCCTACATCTGATCTCCCTACACAGACTTTAACCTTTCTGAGAACATGGGCATTACTGGTAGGTCTAGTGTATCATGTCAGGGCCCATTTGTCCTGGTCCACATTTGTTGATTATTTTATTCTTGTTCATTCCATCATTTCAATACCATCCCCTACCAAACCCACTCCAGAATGCATATGATACATCAAGAAAGAACTTGAAGAAACAGTGTATTTTGTTATTTAGCTTTTACTTCCTCGCAGATTTCTGTCTCTCCAGTTCTATCCAAAGAATAGGGGGAGAGGAGAAGATATTACTCTATCTTCTCTTCTCTACCTTTTCCACAGACAAAAGGAAAAGATTAATAAATAAAATAAAGTGAAGGAAAAGATTTTGACCTATGACATGGCAAATAAAAAGCATGATGCCAAAGAGGGATCCTGTGAGGAAATGTGCTGTGAGCTAGGGGCTTTAAATCCAATTGATCTGTGCTGGACTGCAAGAAAAGGAAGACTCTACTTTAGGTTCAGTTCTTGTGCAGAAAAAAACCCCCACCAAAACCTCATAAAATTATAATGAATACAAACACACTGATTAAGGGGTACCATGTACCCTGCACAGTTAAACACAGTACAGATTAAAACAAACAAAAAAAAAATCCATAAGCCCAAAAATACCCAAAACCCCCAAACAGATAAAGTTTTAAGAGTTTGAAACATCTAAGACTGCTTAATTTCTGGTCTCTCCCTCCAACTCTTCCTCTCTCTTCCTTCTGCCTCTTCCCCTCTTCCCCCACTCCTTTCCCCCTTCTCTCTGTGTTCTAGAAAAAAAACAGACAATTAAATACTCCATTAGGTTTTCAGAAAGATATGAGCATTATTTGAATTTTTCAGGTGCATTGCCGCTTTGAAAAGCTTAGCTTATTCATCCAAGGAAAAAATCATTAGGTAAAACTTGCAAGTAACAATAGTGAGTATTCCTATTAGAATAGTTAGCAAAATGTTTATACTGGAAGACACCCATTTAAAAGAGGTATAAAAATTTTTAAAATAATACATTTGTATGAAAAAAATGTTCTCAGTTTACTGACATTCTGTAAATGTAACATTAATCTTTGTACAAATATATATTGCTAATTGCTTGCACAGCTTCAGAAACACCTGTAATAGTTAAAACTTCTTCTTTTTGAGAATCTTTAAAGAAAGTAAGATTTTCATATCTCATATTAAGATCACGAGCATAACTTTGTTAATCCTAAAAACTACTCAATGATCCTTGTGGGTCCCTTCCAACTCAGCATATGCTGTGATTCTGTGAAGCAGCCACACTCTTCACTGGCATTAAGGTTTAAAGAATTCTAAATATTCCATAAAACAATCTATTTTGGGGCAAAAAAATACAAAATATCAACACTACAGACCCCTAAGGTCCTATTTCTTGCCCACTTTTGCTATTCAACGACATGGGTTGAATGAACATCAGAATTGACAGGTAATGAAAACTGTTGTTTGAGGCAACTAAATAATTTCAAAACTATTGTTTTTAAGACTATCTCAAAAGTGAGGTAATTTCAAAGAAATACTTTCCTTGAACACAGGATTGTTTCTCACAAAATTCATGGTACAGGCCTTGTTTTATTCCATGTATAAATTGAAACCTTGATTTTTAAGAAAATCTATCACTGAATGCAGATTCGTTATTTAACTACTGACAAAGTAAGCAAGTAAGTTTTACCATTTCATAGTAAGTCAAATGGTATTCCTAGGAAACATTCTAGAAACAAGAGGTCACTTAAAAATTCTCTCCACCACTTAACCAGAAGCCCCATAATAATACTGTAAAATGTTATCAATTAATACTACTTAACTTACTATGCATGATATTGCTAACACATATCAGCTGTACCACCCAAGGCATTCTCTCTTTCCTGCAAGAGTAATGTTAGAACTTGCAAGAGCTGCAAAATACGTATTTGCTCAGAGAATCACATAGCAATTCAGAGAATCGGAGTGATTTGGATTGCAAGCGTCCTTTCATTATGGAAATCTTTTCCTCAGAACCCCCTTTTAATGCAGTAGGAAAAATGATGTCCTTCAAAACTTGCAGTGTTTAATAGCAAAAGTATTATCTTATGTATTTCTTTCTAGTCTGTTCACTTAAATTTGACTTGAACTTTTTCTCGAAAGACTTCAAACTTTTATATGCACAAACTTCTATCAAGTTTTATGAATTCAGACAGTCTTCTGGAGAAGTAACCTTGCTCAATTTATTTGACCTGTTTGCAAAGCTTTTTGCATACTGATGTCATCTGGGAAAAGGAGGAGTTTCCAAATGGGTGTTACAGAACAAACTAGTATGGATAAGTCATTTTATAGCTCTAAATACAGATTTTGGTATAGTTTGTGTCTCACCATACAATGTAATTTTTACACAAGAAGATATTCTCTATCTGTAATAATGGACAGAGCAAAGCACCAAGGCTAGATAATACTTCTGAGATGGGGTTGCTGAGCTAAGCACATCTTGCTCTGAGCTAGGACAGTCATTCCTGTACTCTTAGTTAATGTTGCTTTGGAAAAAAAATCAGTTCAGTGTGTACATGAAAAAAATACTGTAATGATAAATAAAGTATACTTGGAAAGAAAAAAATATTTTAAAATACAAGGTATGGAGGGTACAAAGGGAAAATAGAAGTACAAACCCTGAATTTTATCTCACTTTCACCATCATTATAGCCATTTCCAACACAATTTCAAATAATTCTGTACATAATATTTCTTAAACAATATTTTTTCACAAAGGCTGCAATAATTCAAATACTATTATCAGATTACAGCCATATTAGGATGTTATGCCCCTCACCACACTGCAAATCTAGTATCCCCTGAAAAAGAGCATGCTCAAGGAAAAGCATTTGTAGGTGTATTGCCACAAGATTTCCCTTTCTTCTCCCTTTGCCACTGTTCCTAGCAGTGAGTCATTCTGAGCATTCAGAAGACACTTCTAAACACATTCCACTCTGGTAAAAATACATGGGAATATATAAAGTGTCTTTAGGTTCAGTGAGCCCCTGAGTCATTCTTCATTTCCAAACCCAAGAAAAGGCAGCCATTACTAAGACATGAGGATTGGAGTTGTAGGACCACATGCTGTGGAGAAGAGGATGCAGCAGCATTTAGAGATGTGTCTTACCTGCTGTGGGACAAGTCCGAGGACCTGAAAAGCACAAGGCTGGACACAGGCTGCGCTATGAAACCAGAATAGGAATTTATTACCAGGAAATCAAAGTAGTCAGAAAAAATGTGGAAAAAGCCATCTCGTTTTTTCATTCTATCTGTAGAGAAAGAAAAAGAAATCTAACTTGGAAATGCTTGATCACCTAAAACTTGTCTAATTACCTCTTAATGCACAAGTGGCACTGAAACAAGAATTTATTTATCTTGGAGATTGCTAAAAATGTTTAGATGTGCAAGTAATTGCAGTTAGTGAAACGCACAACAATCAGATAACAACCATCCCACTCAAATATGTACACGTTGGCTTTATAAACACCTGTGTGAAGCTGAGACCATGCTTTCTGGGTAGCCAGGCATGGGTAATATGTGTCAATAATTATCAAAGAAAGTGGATGGAGTAGATCATAAATAGGTATCCTTTGTCCCCAAAACATATCCTGAAGCATTACATTTAGCAACTTCATTAAAACACTTTGGTTTGTATCAGTACTACAGCATTATTAAATAGTCACGCTGAAGTTTGTCTAATACACTTCCTTGGTTAAAACCTTGTGAAGAGCTTAGCTTACCATTCATTTATTTTGACCTAGACATGAAAATTAGCAGATATTTCTTTTTTGAAGTTCTAAAGTGAAAGTCAATAATAAAATAAGACACAGAATAATGCAAATGATATGTAGTAAACAGAAAAATTAAGTCTTCTGAGATTCCATGGAGAGTTTATTGCAAAATTAGAAGAAAGAGAGAAAGAAAAAAAAAAGCATGATATTTTGCATAAAAGTAAAGAGATACAGACATTGTAGGTTCTTCCTTAAAAATATCAATTCAAAATACATTCTCACCATCCCTACTTACGCTGTTAACTTCAGACATTTTATGGAAAGTTTCTCCCAAAAAAGCTCACAACTCCATACAAGCAAGACATTTCTTTTCTAGAATCTAGGATTACATGTCATTAAGCATTTGACTAGTCATGTAATGCTAATAGTCCCACTAAGGAAAGAAAGATTGATTTCAAAATCATCTGCTATTTAGGTGTCATTTAAATAAACAGCACATGTTAGTTTTTCAATCTACTGGAAGTTTTTGAGATTTGCTAGAGACCTGGTATGTGACTTTACACACCCTTAGCTAGTGTAGTGTTAGAGCTTCCTAAAACAGTATTCCCTCCACCCCCACTCTATTCTGCTCTAAGCTGCCACTCAATCAGAGGGGAAGCTAAGACAATAAATATAAGAAAATCTTTGATCAGAGACCTGAATTCTGGAGGAGGTTTCTCCAACTGTACTGACACAGGCTATGTTTTGAAAGGAAGCAGCTTACTAACACATTCTGCAACAACATGTTCTTTGCCCACATTTGTAGGACCCAATTAAAAAAAAAAAAAAAAAGGGAAACATTCAACATCAAAGTAGGGACCTATAGTATAGAATGAAAACATATCAAATCCAGTGCAAATCATATTCACATTTCTGGAACCTAAAATAAATACATCTTGTACACACAAAAATATGTTTCACATTTAGTATCCAACTCCACAAAGCTAGCTTTCCTTTCTGTTTATTGGTATTGTCATAATATGAAAAATAAACACCATTTGTTAGGAAAGCAGCCGTTACACAAAATTAACAGACATATTCTGCTTCGGGGCATGAATACAAGGAAATTGTCAGACATTAATAATGTAGACAGAGCATTTTCCTGGGAAAATGAAGATCCAGTGGAACAACAGATAAATCATGCCCAACTGCTCACTGTTTGTTGCTTGACAATCTGTTGTATTTTATGGAATATGACTAGTACAAGCCACAAAAAAATTAGCAGAAATTAATATGTAAATTACTGTAGTGCTTGTGTGGGATTCCATTTCATTAATTTGAATTCACTGACATGACTATGTAATCTAAATTTATGAGGTTTTCAACTGCCACTCCATGGAGAATTCTACATTTATTGAATTTTGCTTCAGAAGTATTCTGTGCATTAAATAATATTTGCAGGGCAGTAATGTACATGAAGGTTTGGAATTTAATTTATATAATATATACAAGGCATTTTATCTGTGAGAAGACACATAACCTACAGTGCGGAAAAAAAAAAAAAAGGCATATAGGTATTTTCTTTAAAACATTTTTGGACAGCAATGAAAACAAATTATTGGAAGAGGGAACAAAAGAAGTTTTTAAAGTTCTCAGTAAGGTAAATATTGTTTCTAACTATTTTGTTGAAACAAATACAAATCTTCTTGTTAATATAAGGGCTTTGTGATGTCTAGAACTTCCTGAGTTACCCATCACAGTTTAATAAAAAAAAGCCCAGACTAAACCATATACAAATCTGAACATGCAGCGTTATCAATACATAGGCCAGCTTGAAGGTTAAAGCTTTAATACCAAAGCTTTCAATTCCAAGTTTTGGAAAAAGTCAGAAAAAAAAAGGAAATAATAAAATTCTTTACCGTTCAACACTTCAACTAATACCTGGACACAAAGATAGCAAATGCTTTGCATACTCTTGGCTTTAATATCCTCCAGATTTCTAGATGCAAAATAGAGTACCCAAATAACATGATACTATCAAAATATGTCTGAAGAAAATACTGCAAATAAAATGTTTGCTTTCTGAAGGAAATTGGAAACACTACAGAAAAGCTAGAATAAAACTTGATTATGAAGATCTCAGTTTAAAAGTGTGAAACTGTGCAGGTTAAGAGTATCTACATGATCAAACAACTTTATTTTCAATCATTGACAGCACTGTAAAGTGGGGTATTCCCCCATTGTGATTCCAAATGTTTTGATATGACCTATTTGCTGGTGGGATGTACTACCAGGTTTATTATTTCGCAAATATGCAATTTTGTTAAGCAATAGGATTGTTTCATTACTATGGTTCACTAAAGTATTTATCTAGAAGTGCCTATAGTGCAGTTTTACCCCCACATGCTTCAGTTTTTTTCACACAGAGATGTGTATACATAAACAAAATGAGTTTTCATGTATCACCTAGCCTTTGAGTGTAGAAAACCACTTTGAAATGGGATTTTGGGGGTAAGGAAAGGGAGGATTTGGTATAAGATTTGTTTAACCACAACACATTGAGGAATATATTCCCAACCAGCAATGAATGTTTCACACTTGTCAAATCCTCCTGTCAGCATTCCCTGCAGCTCTGCTGAGTACCAGAACACCTCTCTGCTCCAAGGTCACTGATTCAATGTCACATTGCAGTGAACATGCTCACACACAATTAGAATTTCAGTATCATCTTGCAGGGAATTTTGATATCCCTGTTATTTTACTTATAATTGATTACTGGGTAATTATACTTTGTGAATCGATAGGTTTTTATAAATCAAAACCTTGAATTAGTTCATCTGATTAGCAAAGAAGCATGTAAAGATGTGACTCGCAGAAGCATGTACAGACAGAAGTGTCTCTTAGGTGCAATGGCTACAGTTCATTTATTTATATCAATTATATGGAGATAGCATTTCCATAGGTTTTTTTGTGCTGATCTCCTACTAAAGCAATTTTTTTTTCCTTTTTTTTTTTTTTCTTTTTGATTTGAGAGATATGTTTTGTAGTTAAAATATCTGGGGTTTACATTCCAAACCATTTACAACTATTCGCTATTTAGGAAGCAACCTGTTTCATGCAGTCTTAAAAAAAAAAAATCTTTATTTCCCAATATCGAATATCCATGTAAATTAAGCAGCCATTACAAGTCTATAGACCTGCATTCAGGTGGAAATGATAACAGCAGGTAAGAACTACAACAGGAGTCTCTGTTTTGCCTTGACCTTGGCATTAAAAGGAGTGTAATATGTACGTTTGTTCTGTTCTCCTGAGTAACTAATTTTAGAATCCTATCCTCCGGTTGTTCAGAGATTGAAACCTTCTATTCCTATCTGTAATTATAAGTTTCTATCCTAAGTTTTGCAAAACATAGCAAGCAATTGCCAGGAGACACACATTTCTCAACAGCACTCAACCTACTTACCAGCCACCTCTTCCTACACTCATGTCTTCAAGAGAAGCATTTCCTTTCCACTCTCTCATGTTAAACTTATTTCCTCCTATCCACAAATGGAGTAGCAGATCTTATAGGTCAGAAAAGCAAAGGGGAAGGATTCAGCTCCTCAAATGATCAGAAGAATAATGATGCTACTCCTATCCCACACGGAAAAGTTCCATTTTTCACTGCAGAAATCAGCACAGAAGTTTTAAAGACCCACTTTTCATGGATCTTGTAAGTCTGCCTTCTCTGAAATTCTGTAAGCATTGCACAGTTCTGCGTATGCTGAAAAATTATCAGGCTTTCTACTGGAAAATAAATAAACACATGCATCCTGATCTCAATCAAAACACAGGTAAAATGATTCCTCAAACATAAAAACCTGCTAAACCTCCCCTAGGCAACCTCTAATTGTTTACAGAGCACTGGAGAGCAGTTCAACTCTAGGCTCTTTAACTTTCCATAGTCAATACCAATCAGAGTTCAGGGTGCAGATACTGAAAGGCATTCTAGAGGACCAGTTATGGTGGGTATGCTGTGACTGTATGATTTACCTCTGGAAAGGGGCATCTGAAGGCTTGCTGCCATGGCTGGCTGTCTTGAGTCTTCAGCACTGACCCAACAGGGATACCTAGCCACAGGCTCCGGAGAGTGGAGTTATTTCAGTAAAAAAGCAGAGGGATGTTTAATGTCAGCTCTTTCTCAAGTACCCTTATAATCCTCATTCTGTAGTCACCAGGCAATTTTGCTCTTAGTAAAGTATTGCAGCTTGTTGAAGTTTCCAAAATAATTTTCTGAAATATAATTCAAAACTTATCCTTCTTCCCAAAAAGCAAAACGATGAAAAAAGAAAAGAAAATCAATCTCAGGAATTATTTACTTTGCTCATGTCTCACAGTTTGTTTCCCTCTCAGTTGGAATCTTACAATGTGAACAGCTGATCTTTCAGATACACAAGTCCATCTTCATATCTGATCCCTTTCTTCCTAAGCTCATCTTTTGTCTGCTGATTTAAGAACCACAGTCAAGGACTTCATAGATTTTTTTTAATGGGAGAAAAACTGTGGTGATGGCTGGTTTTGCTCATAACTTCATAATTCATTCTTCTATTGCAGTCCAGAGAAATATGTGACATTATGTAATCATAAGCTGCAGCAATGACCAATTGACATCATCTGCTACCAGGCCTTAATAGAGACTGCATCCTGCTTCATATTATTGACAATGACATCAAACCCCATCCTTACCAGCTCCTAGAAATAGTGTACAATCTGTTGTTCTGTCACTCACACACCAAGCAAAATAAAAAAAAAAAAAAAAAGGAAGAAAAACCTACCACGTTTGCACTACATGCAAGACAATACTCTCACTGAAGAATCAGTGGAATTCACAGAAACCATCAAGCCTCCAATTGGTCAACAGTTTAGTTTTCTGGATTTCTTCTAGGTTCACCAGATTGCAACAGATTTCTTCCACAGTCACCACCACCACCTTGGCCAATCCAAACAAATCATGGTCTATCTTCAGTAAGAACAAGAATACTCAGATTTTCTGCCAAAGCACAAATTGATTCCATTCTCACTCACAACTGCTTCATCTGCCAGTACTGATTGATCCACAGCATGCCAAGTGACAAATGAAACACTATATGTAGCACTGCTTTATTATTCACACAAAATACACAGATAACATTCTTATCTTCTGGACTCCCTCAAATTACTATGAGAAGATTCAATAATCACTACTTCTACATCAAACAGCATCTCAAATACATCTACAGTGGTATCCTATTAGACAGTCTGCTCAACATAAAACAGAAAGTGTACAAACTATTATACATAAATATCATGTACATCATCATAAAAGTAGGTGCTTCTTGAAACACCCAAGAAAGCTATAAAATACAGCAAGCCCTCAGACACTAACATTCATTGTGGAGCATAATCTCACAATGCCCAGCTCAGCAATCTCAGACCCGTAACTAAATAAACACACCACTCTAGAGAAATCCATCAAGTCTTTCCCTGAATCTTCGAAACCTCTCAGTAAACAGCATCAATCCCTCCCTCACCTCTGCAAATTACATACTTTAAGAATTTTAAACTCTACAATTTTCAATAAACAAAATACAATGAAAATTTCTCCACTAAAAATTAAAACAGCATCACTATAATACTTAACTCTACTTTTTATGCTTTCACCACAACTACAGTAAACATTCTTTATAATGAGTCAGCCTGGAGACCTGTGGCCCTTGGAGAGAGAAACCTATGCTGGAGCAAGTGTCCCGGGTAGGACTTGTGATCCCAGTGAGGGATTTATGCTGGTGTAATTCATTTGTGACCCTAAAGGACACCAGAGTATGGAAGAACTGTTGTCCAAGGG
>VXAY01001659.1:241710-289145 GCA_013399855.1 Oxyruncus cristatus
AATTTTCTTCATAAGAAAACCTAGTTAGAATTGTTGTATATATTATTCTTTAGTTTTTATCCTGCTAGTAGTAAATTTAATATTATTCCCCCATGTCAAGTCTCTTTTGTCTGTATAAAAACTTCTCTCATCTTATAGCAATTGTGTAAAAGGTTTGAAAAAAATTGGTCCAGAGTAAACCCACAACAACTGGTAACAATTTACAGCTGCACTTCAAGACCTCTCCTGCTATTTTCAGACTTTAAAAGGCTTGTGTGGTCAAAAGGAGGCCTCTTTTCCAGTTATTGCAATTAGTCTGGGACATTACCACCTCCTTACAAAATCTGTAAAGCTTTTATTCCTACAAAATCATAATTACAATGCTATGAGTGCATTAAGGTGTTTGTTGTTAGCTTAAAGACTTTTAAGTGCTTATGTTGATGGAAATAAATAAAACAAAACCATGTAGGGCTTCAAGAAACCTGATTACAATATTCTTTTGTCTACAGCAGAAAAATTATTTCTCCAATGCACATAAAATAAAGATAATTATCTACTAGCTTAATTTAAGGAAGAGCATGCATGCCTCTCACTGCAGTAACAAGAGCAATTACTTTTGCGGTAAGTTAAATATTAGATTTGGAATGTTTTCAAACTAAGCATAATAATGTTTTAGCAGCAGTTTACACTATAAAAAATTCAAGCAGTGTCCTTTTATGCATCTGCAAATTTAATTTTTAACGTGCTAAAACTTTACAGGTACAGCAATACAGAAATGATTTTAATCAGCATTTAACAAGCACAGTAAGTATACTAAGAGTTACAGAATTATTAGGTATAATTTACATACGCATGTAAATTACAATGTATTGAGGTATAAAAGCAACTTTTATAATGATTCAGTTGGAGGGAGAACTGGTTTTTCGAAATGTGGTATATTACTGATTTCAATACTTGCTTTCATTAAGCCAGTGAGCCAAGTATGGTAACAAATTACTGAGATTAGCTTGTTAATAATGTTTGTGGTTTTCCATACAGCTATTAAAGTCACACTGGATTTATTTTATTATGCAAGTAAGTAATGTTTCTTATACTTTAACAATTTTATTTTGATCATTTATAAGGACAGAACCAATTAGAAAACAAGCTTACAAAATGTTCTAATTTTAATCTAAGAGATCTCAACCACATGAGAAATTCCAAACTATATAGGCAGTATTAGTTGAATTGTATACTACCATGAGACAACTGGCCTAAACACCAACCACATAATTAAAAATATTGGTTTTTCTCCTCAAAGAAAAGAAAACAAACAACATTAATTCAGTGATATATCAACTGTGAAGTTTTCACGTGCTACACATGAAGTGTAGTACTACAAAGTGCTACGTAGATTTTATTTGAAAATATAAAACCTACACAAAATTAAATAAGTGTAGCTTTATCCATATAACAATAAAAACAAAAATTATTAAAAAAAAAAATTAAAAAAAAAAGCAAACCAAAAACCGAACCCTGAAGCTACTGTTTTCAAAGTACTTGTTATGACTTCCAGAATTCTTCACAGGGCATTAAGTCCATAATGTGGATTATTGCCTTTGGGTATTAAAACCAAACTATTAAAAAGTTCTTTTTTATTTACCAAGAGAGAATTGACATTAACTTTGCTCTGTGAGTTTACTACAAGATTTTGGTACAACATTTTAATATTTCTTAAGTAGCCTGATTATCCTGATAAAGCTAACAGGCCAGAGACAGACATCACACTTCAGTACTTCAATAATAATCCATGAAAAGAAACATACTGATTCAATGGAATATGACTAATTACGATCTGGTAAATTCAACAAGAGGAAAACACACACACAGAAATATAGTATAAATTCCCTAATAGGAAAGATAATGTTGATACACAAATTTTCAAAGGAAAGGTACAAAGAAAAGGTAAGTTCACTCATTTGTTAAAATAATTGGGAAAAGTATAAGGACAGGCGGTTCAAATAGTTTTGTACATCTTCAGAAAACCTAATTTTTCTCACACATTCTTATGTGCTGCTCAATTTCACTGTATATTCTACCCAAAACATGATCCCATCCAGCAGATGGACTGGCCAGTCTTAAACATTACTAACCATTAACTGCAAGTATCTTAAACACAGTGCACATGTATCAAAGAGGCCAGGGTTGGTAATTTGTTCTACAAGTTATTAAACCACAATTTATCTTATTCTTAAAAAATTAAAGATGTTTCTTTAAAGGAATTTAGTGTATGATTTTTTTTGGGGGGGAAGAGAAATGAGTTTCAGATTGTTATGCTTTCCCATTATAAATTTACAGAAATAATATTTACAAAATTACCTTGCATAATTTCTAATGATAACACCTGGATAAAGACCTAAGTCCATCAAAGTTATCATAGCAGAGGCATATATTATATATATTGTCACTTCTGGAAGCATCACATCATCCTGCACTGCAGCAAAGACTCACAGCTGCAAAGGGCAGCATCCTTCACAGCTCTGTCCTTCTCCAGCTATTCCCTGCTTGCTCCCTTCAAATGACATTTGATGTCTACCCAGCATCATACCTCACACAGCCTTCACATGGCCCTTTTCTTCTCTGTAAATAAATGGCAGCTGTTTTGCATATGTCAAATAGCTTCTTGTCAGAGAACACAATACTAGTATCTATCCAAGGCTCTGGTAACAAGGATCCTGAAATTCCAAATTATTTCACAGTATATAAAAACATTTATCTGAAATTCAGCTTTTAACCGTTGGAGGTAAGCTGAATAATTAAATCCAGCAACACTTAGTTCTTAGTCACAATATATTTACTGAGTAAAAATACTAATTTGCTTTTTCAGAAGACACATTCTTCCAGCAGCATTATTTTTAAATTGCCATGAAAAGAAGCACTGATTTTCCTAAGACTTTCTAACCATATTTTACACATTACTCAAGATTACAAGATTATTAGTTAGATTACAGATTTTTTAAAAATTTCTATCAGGGACCATACAATTTGCATGTGGCTTTCTTTTAGGTGGCCTGGAAATTAAAGAACAATTTCAATGAATTAGATTAATTGTGTATGGCATTACCATATTACAAGATAATATGCAGTTTCAAACAAAGGTCAACAACGCTTTTCTAAGTATGTGGATTTAAAAAGCAATTTTTCTCAGTAAATACAATATTTAAACACAAAACCTACACAGATTTCAACAGGCATAAAAGCAAGATAATATATCAAACTTATCTGTGTTTTCTCCATCAGCTGACAATATATCAAGTGAAGAGAGTAGATATTTTCAATTACTTAACAATAACCCAAAGACAAAAACTGTTGGAATTTCTCATTTCTCAGTCACTTCCGGTATCTAACTTCAACAAAAATGTATTTAAACCAAGCTACACCTAAAATAAAATCCCTTATGTTAAAAATATTATATTTTAAATATCAAAAAATATTTTTTATTTTTCTCCCTAATATATTACAATTATTATGAAAATATTCTTATTTCTAATAGGGAATTACAAAGTAAAAAAGGAGTTCAGAAGAAACTACAGGACACCTTTAAATGTTAGCAATCTTTAGATAATTTTTTGCAAAATATTTAATATGATCATCTCTTTCAGGTAACTTCTCGTTACAGCAAGAGAAAGAACACAAAGGAACTACTATTTGAACAGTTTTCCAGACTGAACTTAGCTTTCTTGAACAAAGAGGACAAAGGGTTCTCCTTTGCTCTAATCAGTAGCAGCACTATCCCTTTCTAGCTAGTGGGGATCTCAACAGTGAGCATAACTTAGGATATTTTACCTGTGACTGTCTGATTCTAAATGTAATTTAAAGAGAACATTCAGCAAACTAAAAAGGAAATTCATATTCAGGAATATAGTTCAACAAGCACAATCTACTGCACCAGCAATTTGGACAAGAGGAAGTGAGCATCTGTGGACACAGCTAACAACATCCTCGATATATCTGGAAGTAATAAACCAAATCTAGAGCTTGTATGAATCAGCATAGCTCCACTAATTTCAGTGACAAGAGGCTGATTTGCATGACCTGACAACATGGAACAAATCTGTTAAGAGTTTTTCAAGCTTTAGTTTTTGACATATAACTAGCTCTCAGAAGAGATGACATGAGAGTTGACTCCGATGCAGCATTTGTAATGGTAGATGTCTATCTCAGGTGACTCAGTGCCTACAACTGTGTTGTTAACACTTGCTGAAGAAAAGAAGTTTTCAGCCCAGCACATCCTGTGGCACCACAGTCACGGCATGCTCCTGGATGTTAAATCTCCTCTGGCAGAGAAAGATGAGCTGAAGTTCCCCCAGAGCAAGAGCCATTAGTGGAAGAGGAAAGCCGAATTACTTCACTCCCTCTTCTCCCTCTTTACCTATCCTTCTTCCATTTTTGAAAGACGGACTTAAGAAAAAAAAAAAATTTAAAGTTGAAGGCTGAATTTTAGGATCTTGAGAAGACACAGGTGCTACCTTTTTTAGACTAAATGCCCAGATGGGCTGTTTTAGACTAAATGCCCAAATTCCCAGGAGTTTATGGTTTATGCCAGTACTGACCAATTTAAATTCATGCCTACTGACTGTGCCAGAATTTCATATCCCAAACCGGGCCCTTCTTCGCATACACTATGTATGAAAATGGCATCATTAATTTCACTTGGCAAAGAGTATCTAAAGATTGTAATTTAAATGCACATTATAATGCTTCAATCATTGTCTGAATTCAAGTTATGTCTTGCAATGATCTGAATATAGACTTGAACATTCTAGAATATATTCTCTTTTTTTCATTTACATGGTTCTCTGGCCTTTTAAAGAAAACATATCTGAATTTTTTTGTTGAAATGGAGTTTAATCACAATGAACACTTATATGCCTTACACTGCTGACCAGATTATTAACCTAATATTAATCAGAAAGGAATACCTCATAGTTCTTCCGACATGTCAGAGTCCTAGACTGAGCCTCCTATCTCAAGCAGGAAAATTGCTGAAGCATTTAATGTCTCAAAAGTAATTCAAAACTCAAGGACTCAAGGACTATGCAAAGTCTTCCCAACCCCAGAGCCCATCCCTGAAATGCCAAGCAAACAAAAAGCCCAAATAAAACTACAAGCAGTATTGCATGTACCTATGACCTGCAACTTGCACTGAAACAGATAAATTAAAAGTAAGTACACAGCTCCTTGGATCAGGTGAGGGTTTGATTTGGGACAGAATTAATGTGCATCTTTGTGGGTGGGTTCTAAATAACGCTGAATGGCCAGAAGATGTATAGCTTGGGAAGTGATGTGTATAAATGTTTATCATTATCATTGCTGCAAAAAATTCCCACATAACTGTCTCATTTGCAACTTCAACATGCCTTTCAACTTGTTTTACTTCTATATTTATCCAAGATGAACTCTCCACAATGAAATAAAATGGTGTGCAAAAACATAGCCAGTGATTCTGCCTAACATATTCAGAGGTATTCCAAGAGGTAGTGTAGGCTATATGTCAACTAGACAGAAGAAGGAAGTTTAGAAATTACCCAAAATTATATGTTACAAACACAGAAATGGAGATCAGCATTAAAGGAAGCCAGAAGTTACAAAATTCGTTAATTTCCTTTGGCAATAAGGCACATTATCATTTTAATGCCTGTTTTAATCAACAGAAACCTATATTTTTTCTAATAATTCTATGTGTATAATTTGCTTTATATCCTGCTTATGAAGCAGCAGAAACCCAGTCAAAACTATAACCCAGGTGTCACTTTAAATAGAATCACAGAAAGGATTTGCTGTGTTGGTCAGAAGCAGAACTCTAAAACTTACTGATTCATGTCTAGGCTTTAGTAAATGTTTAGCTACGACTTACTTAGTTTTCTGTGATTTCCATTTCATTATCCCCATAATATGAAGACAGTGCATTTACGAAAGGACTAATGTACTAGTTCCATCTGAAATCTTTTATCTTCACACCTTTTAGGGTATGCAGTAAGCCCTCAAAATAAAACAGCCTTCATTATCACTCCTTAGTGGCAAGCAAAGCAGATGAAGAAGATAAAAGATATCATCATGCCAGGAGCAGTAGTAAACAACTATCACCTCTTCAGAAATTCTCTTGAGTACAGGTTCCTATTTCTTCTCTTCCTCATTATGTGTAAGAAGTTCTCTATAATGTGCAAGTTCTCTATAAGGAGCAAGCACTCGCTGCCAAATTAGTCTATCTGAAATTATCTTTTATGAACCTGTTTTAATTGTTAGAAGCATACTTGGAGAACAGTTTATTAAAGATCCATCACCACTTCTTGTTCACCACAATGAATTTCTGAAAAAAATTATACTAGTTAATGCAAATTTAAAACCAGATATAATAATATTCTTTAATTGTGGGAACTTTCCAAACCCATACTCAAAACTTTCATGGTCAGAATATCCACCAGAGATGTAGAGATGATGCTGAAAATATCCTCAAACTGGCACATAAAACATGGCATATTCTTTAGAAGCTTACAATCTAACGCTAAATATTTAGAGAATTTGTTTGCATGTGACGTTAATATACACATATAAATCCAGAATCCCTATTATAAAAAAATTAATATAAACTTCATGACAATATAAATGTACCATATACCATAGTCACTCTGGCTTCATAGATGTTTTGTAAACAACAATTTATAGAGCACATGGCGATTTACCTCGACTGACCTTAAGCATCTGAAGTCGACACATGGTTTATGCTAGAAATCTAAATCCCAACTTCAGTCAGTGAAGAAAAGGATAAATACCTTTGAAATTATTCATGAAGCTTTACTTAGCAATCTTAAAGGGTAAAGAACTAACACCTGAAGGTAGTATTTTCTCCCTGTTGAGTATTACAGGAGCGACTACTTCCAACATGTCTAGAGTAACTTACAATGGATCTCATCTTTAATGAGATGGATGTCATCTTTAATGACATCTCAATGTCATTGCCTCTAATACATCAGTTAAGACAAACTTCTAATTATTCAAATACTGATTGCCACTGGCAAGACTTGCTCTAAAGAGACTCGGCAAATAAAAGGGTTTTTTTTACTTCTATCTGTCATTCAAAAAGAACTAGTGTCCATTATGCCTCATCAATGTACACAGCTCAACATATAAGGACAACATTTGGACTTAGTGAGGCACACCTCACAGTTTCAGTAAACATTAATTACATGTTCTCTCACAGTCTCTCCAGTCCTATTTGCTAAAAATCTATGAATGCAATTCCACTGATGGGGTGACCTTTCTTCCCAAAGCCTCCTTGTGGCTGGAAGTTGAAGGAAACAGATTTTCTTCAAGCATCAATGTATTTGACTGATGGCAGCTGATCTACTGAATGTTACAGCCAAACCTTCTGCAAAAAATCTGAAAGCATCTGTAATATATCATACAAAATTCATGTCATTGATATACAAAAGTCTGCTTAGATTTCAAAGCCTTTTAATAACTGTCAGAGCTTCCTATATTTGGGTTAATTAAATTAATTATTTCATATTAAGATCAGGAAGCCTCCACAGACATTCTTTATCTTCATTATATGCTTGTCTTCACTGATGCATATCCTTAATTGTGAACCAATTGATTATATGAAGCAAATACTTAATTGCAGAAACACCTAGGTAGCCATATTTAAAGTTTGCTTTAGTAATGGACTTTATCACCTGAAAGGACATATTGACAATTTATTTTTTAATTATTTTTTTTTTTATCAAAACCAAGCATATGGAAAGAAGAATTTTATAATTAGACAAATAATTATTATTACTATGAAGTAATATGCAAAGTTATTTAGTATTAGCTTTATATGGAAAATATCAATTGCAAGAAATATATACAACCACTGTATATTAATCTATTCAACATTTGCTGAAACACAACAGTGCATTTTTGAAATGGATTAGCACTAAAATATAAAAAAACCTATGGTATAAATTTGTGGGATTAAATAAGGCATCTTATAATTTCCAGACATGAAAAATGAAAGACATCTTGTGGGATTGGTCAACCTTAACAGTTAGGCAGATTTGCCACTCTCATCCATTCTTAGCAGGTAATGATGATGATGACAAAACAGACAATCTTACTAACCCATCATAAATATATGCATAAATATGCATCTTTCCTGGCAACTGAAAAATTGTGTGCTATACATTCATAACATTGCCTACTTCTTATTGCATATTGAGCTTTACATAATACTACTCACGTGCTACACATGGGTCAAATAAGAAAGAAAATAAGACTCTAGCTTCAAAGAACTAATTCAGAGGTTCTACCATGACCTCTCAATTCTATAGTCTATGGGAATGATACTGAGCAACTAATTCAGTTTCTTGGAGATCCTGTGAAGTCAAAAAGTGGTAGCAGTTCATGCAGTAATCAGTCTTCAATTCAAAACTTCCTGCACCCAGCAACACCAGCTCAAGAGTTTCCCTTATCTTTTAACAGTCCTACTTTGTTCCAGTTCAATAAAATAAAATTGCTTGCATCTGTGCAACTGTTTTCCAGGTGATAATTTTAACAGTGTTTTAAGTGCTAACAGGTAGGTCAGGAAAGAGAATCCAGGACCTGATGATGATGAGCAACTGCAGATTAGCAGCTGAACTACAAACTGAGATTTAAAACACAAATAAAAAAGTTGTTCTTAGTGGATGCAGTGGATTGGAAAGAGGGGAAAAATGTCATCCCTCTACTGAAGCTGGTCACAGAAGCCTGCACTTTTTCATACTGACTTTTCCTCAGGCAGTGTGTTCAATCTAGTTAAAAACACAAATGTAATTTTTTGGAACTTCTTGTCTCTATTTAAAATTAAGAAACATAATAAGAAATATGTGATACAAATACTATTACAATAGATCTACTAATGCACAGAAGTTTGATACTTTTAATATTCTACAGTATTTTTTACAAAAGAGAATAGGTAGACTCTAACTTCGCTTATTAAGAAAAAAATTACAAGCTATTGCTGTTCTGAATTGAAACCATTTTAGTTTTGTCTAAAACATGAATATGTAACTGAAAAGGCATGCCCCTGCCTTCCACATCCATAATATCTGTCAGGCAAAAAAGGCTTTGCACAGGCTTAGGCATGTGTCTGTGTTAGCACATTCAAACAGGAAAAGCTGGGACCGTACCTTCAGGTGCAGAACGGCTGGCTTGCAGTCTCTCCTAGCCGGTTGTTTCAGTATGCAGGCAACACAGCCAGCTAGCTGCATAAGATGATGATTAAACAACACTTCAAAGCACAGCTATTCTGCAAGGACCCATTCAAGAGAGCAGGAGATGGTTTTTGAGATCCATCCATGTTTCAGGAAACCCTGGATGTGCCTGAAGCCTCCTGGGGCCATTAACAACCAAAGTACTGTCTTTCCAACAGTCTTACTGATCCTGGAGAGCCAGTTCCATACACTGCTAGAAGCAGGGGAGAAACAAAATAAAAATATTCAGAGATTCAGTGTCTCTTTTCATCCCAACTGAGACCCAAAGACTTATCAAGGACAAGAAAGAAGTTCACTACAGCTAAAAAAAGGACAGTATTAGTAATATTCTTAAATTGATGTACCAGTATATTACACAACTTTTCTGGGAGACAGGAATATTTTTCTGTTCTATCTTGTTTCTCATCATTCCATTGACTTTACAGGTACCAATGACCCTAAATATTGCCCTTGGATAAAATATCATGTTTGACGCAGTATGGCAGCATTTCACTTACATTAACAGCTGAGCCATTTAACGTTACCTGGAATGGCATTCTCTAAATTTTAGTATCCTGGTTGTTCTACGGGTATAGAGGTAGAAAGCTGTTAAACACACTCCAAGAGAAACATACAGCCATAGAGATTTGCAATAGAAATGTTAATACTGATATGAACGGAGAATTAATGGGAATGTAGGGGAGTGGAAGAAAATAAAAAGGAACAACAAAACAAGGTCTATATGAATGTACAAGTGAAAATGACAAAAACTGGCCTTAAGGACTCTCCACATGTAACTTCATAGCACACGCCAATTAGAAAGGAACAGGCTAAACTGAGGGACAGTCTACCACAGATAAACCAAAGATCTACAGACTCAAACCATTAAAAGACGATGGTGAAAGGTAGAGTGGAGTTGAAGTGACCCAGGAAAGGAGACAACAGAGTGAGTACATCCTAAGGACTCAGAGAAGGGGGATAGGATGGAGAGATAAAAGATCATAATCACTGTCAGCTCCTCAAGAGTACAAAAGGGAAATCCCAAATACATGCACAATACATGATCACCAACTTAAGAAGAAAAAGCAAGCATGATGAGAAATCAGGAGTTCATAGAATCAGACTGGTTGGAAAGGACCTCTGAGATCATCAAGTTTAACCCTTGATCCAACACCACCACGGTTACTAGACCATGGCACTAAGTGCCACGTCCAGTCTCATCTTAAAAACCTCCAGGGACGGAGAATCCACCACTTCCCTGGGCAGCCCATTCCAGTGCCTGATTACCCTCTCTGTAACGCATTTCTTTCTAATATCCAACCGAAACCTCCACTGGCACAGCTTAAGACCATGCCCTCTTGTCTTACTGCTGGTTGCCTGGGAGAAGAGACCAATCCCCACCTGGCTACAACCTCTCTCAGGGAGCTGTAGAGAGTGATGAGGTCTCCCCTGAGCCTTCTCTTCTCCAGGCTAAACAACCCCAGCTCCCTCAGCCTCTCCTCATAGGACTTGTGTTCAAGTCCCTTCACCAGCCTGGTTGCTCTTCTCTGCATCTGCTCCAGCACCTCAATATCCTTCCTGAACTGAGGGGCCCAGAACTGGACACAGCACTCCAGGTGTGGCCTCACCCATGCTCAGTACAGGGGAAGTTATAGTGAGTGTTAGTATAAATATGACTACAGTACAGTTGTATCACAACTAAATTGAAAAGCATTACAAAAAAATCAAAGACTATTTTTAGTTTAAAATACCTTTTCAGTTTCTATCAGTCAGAATGACTAATGACTCATGCATCCATGTTCATGATATTCATCTTTATTTTCTTGTCTCTTTATAGCTGACCTTTTAAAACAGCATGTAATGCATACTCCTTTCAAAGAGGTATACAGATACTGTATGCAAGTGTATAGATTGAATATAAATCATGTAACTTGATACAAAACCTTCTGGTAGAATTTTTTAGTCCTGAACTCCTTCGACGTTACTGCATTGTACTAATAAATATTACTTTTTAAAAAGCTATTAGCATATCTCTGGCCAACTCCCTTATTAATTTTTAAACCTATAATGTTAGGGTAGCAGTTTTTATATTATAATTCATTTAAAATTTTAGTTTTAACTTGGTGGGTGGGTGGTTGCAAGAAAGGAAAGGAATGTAGTACACAATCAGTCCCAGGGTTTGCTTCTGAGTCGGAAGTTGTTACAGTTCCAAAGCAACCCCCAGACCCCAATCTCCGTTCAGTTTTTCCATGGGAACTATTTTGTTCCATCCCTCCTTGCAGATAGTCTGAATTCCCAGGTGGTAACACTGCTATTTACTGAATGAACCGTTTTCCAACTTCTCCAACTGCATTTCACATTCTGCTGGAGGTTTCCATTCCAGGGCACATCAGTGCTTCAAATGGCTGTGACAGAGAACAGATTGTGGATTTTAAAAAGCATGTCTGTATTTTCTAACACAGCAAAGAGAGAAAGGACTAAGTTACCAGATTATATTCAACCTTAGCTTTTGCACATCTTTCCAAGTTTTGTAGATCCCTTTTCAGCTGGCTGACCGCACCATACAGTTCTAGAGGAGACAGACTGCACTTGCCTGTCACTCTCAGTGAGCATTTCCAGTTTACAAATCAGTCTCTCAAAAGATACTTTGTGCTGTTACCCTGCATTTCATAAAGCTGTTTGATTCCTGTCTCCAGTGGTAGACTTTCAGCAGTGCATTTACATTTCAAATCAGGAAGTGAACACAAGCCATTTTCTGACCCTTTTCATTTGCATTTCCTCTGACAGGAATTACCCACCGGAACAAGGGCACCCCATTGAACCCCTTGTCTTGCCATGCTCTAACAAATGAGAATGAGAAAGAAAAGACTGAATAGCAGCAACAACACTTTTTTTTTTTTTTAACTACCTTATTAGAAGTAAAAACTTCATTCTTCAGACAAGTTGTGCAAGGATACGCTGCCTAAACACAACATCAGATAAGAAATTTTCCTATCTGAAACATAACTGTTTCAGTATATCAGTTGTCCAGCATCTTTAAAATACACAAAATCTTTTTTGCAAAGAAGCAGAAAAAGGAAGGTATAACTCTTCCAACAATCATTTTTTCTCCTAAATACTTCAAAATGTAAGAACAGTCATGTTGAACCTGATCAAAGTCTTCATCTATCCTGGCATCCCATCTCCGACAGCAGTTAGAGAAAGTTAGAGCTGCCTTCAAAAGTGTTTAAGACAGGGAAAGCCTATGTCATGCTTCCTTCTTCCTTGATCCCATATTCTCCCAGCCTCTAACTGTTTTTATCTCAATGAATTTTGGGGCCTGGTAATGTTTTCCTAGGACTCCATTCAAGCTGTAAAATACAAACCAAGTCTGGTGTTTCATCATACTGATGTTTTGTCATATTGATTTCATCCTCAGTCTTGGCAGATGGGATATTTTCTTTATCCTAAACCTAATAACCAGCCAAAGGAGAGAAGTCATTTACTGGTTGTGTTTTTGTATATTCTCAACAGCAATTTTCATATAATGAGAGAGGATTTTAATTGGAAGAATTAACAGCTTTATTTAGCCTTGACAGAAAATTAACAGTATACATTTGAAAATAAAACCTAAAGCAGTTATATTTTTCAATAGGTGATCAAAATAAATATAAAAATTAAGGAATACTTGGGATTTAATCAACTTCTTGGCACAGCTGACAATAATTGTAACCATAACACAAATAATTTGTGTATACAGGCATATAAAGAAAGGGATGAGATCCACTATTGGATTTAAAGTCAAGTAGCTTCATTTAAAGTCAAGTCCAGACTGAAGCAAGTCCGGACAGAATGCTCAACCTATGATCAGTATACATAGGATGATTTTATATCTGGATATCAGAACCACATTCTGTGGTTCAGTGCTCTGCAATAAACAGATGTTTGAATACACCCTTTGCTACAGATAACATTACATTTGCCTTGTGGGATTTACAGGACATTGGTGCTTAATGAGCAAATTTAATACAATGGCAAAATACAGAATGTGTGAGATAACACACAGAAAATAATGCAAAAGTCTATGATTATTCGTGCATCTTTAACTCTACTTAACATTTACGAGGGACTAAAACTACAAAGAAGCAAGTATTACGTAATGTGTCTCACTGTTATGCATTGTAGAGCGTTAGTTATGAATAAACCAAAAAAAAAATGTTGGCTACTCTAAAATTGTTTTTTTTTTCAGAGAAAAAAAATATGCAAGGAATTCACTTTACGGCCATAAGGTTACAATTAAATACAGGTAGGAGGACCACGAATAAGAAAATTAAGGCTTTCAGCAGGAATAGATGAGAACAGGGTCCTGTTGAGACTGTGTTTTGTAAGAAAATAAGTGAATCTGTGATCTTGGAGTAATGTTCACAGCTCACCTGAGCCAGTAGCAAGACACAGCATAGTTTAATCTGTCTTTCCTCGACATCTTGCTCGAGGCACGATTACTTCATTTAAACGTGATAGACTGAAAACTTTTACAAATATTTTAAATGTATCAGCATCACTATAGCAAACAGATTAAGGATAACTCCTAACAAGCAGGGCTGAGAGAAGCATTCTTTTTTGTAGGTGACTTTTGTTTCTCTAGTATCTTCTGACTTGGGCAAATTCCTGATGCAGTCCAACAGCCTATCTATTGCCTCCTGAAATGGAGGTTCCAATGAGACATTAGTCCTGAAAAAGTACATAAGAATACCCTCACAGAAGTCATTAGGTAAAATGGCAGTTCTGAGAGGTGTCTGCCTGTTTCTCTTTACTCCTCTTGCCAGTGTAGATATCTTTCTGTATCCAAGCTATCTCCTGTCTCTCTCTTAATTATTCAGGACAAAATTGCTCTATTTTCATGGAACAAGGCAACTGAAAATCAGATATGGACCATTTCACCCACTCACCCTCTTTGTCACCTCAAGGTTGCACTGTCTGTATTTTAGAGCTACAAAGAGTTGGCAGCTAATTTACAGACTAAAACCACACATTAAAATTATGTTAACTGATTTTCTGACTAAGGTGAACTGTTACTTCAAACTGATGGTTAACTTTGCCCTTCTGAACTGCTTTTACCTAACCCTCTAATGCTTTTATGAGATTTGGGTTCAGACAGAACCAATTGCCATATAGAATGGGACCTTTAACTTTCATCTGATGAGAAATCCCAATCATGGGTGGTTTCTGACTTGTTAACAACTTTCCAAAGTATGCAAAAAGCTGCTAACACTTCAAGATATTAAGTAAAACTACAGAATAGAAAAATCTATATAAAAGAACACACCAGAATGTAACCTGTATGGACCTTCTACGATAGAATGACTGGCTCCAACACTCATCTGTCCTGCTTTTTGTTTCTGCATTTTCAGGTCAGCATATCCCATATCACTTCTCTCCAGAAAAGCTACTTCTTTTAACTCTAATGAATCTCAGATACCCTTCATAAATTTTCCGTTCCTGGAGCTCTCCCTCAGTCATGTGTATAAATTAATCTCCCAAATTTGCAGCAGCTGATTATCTCGGGAGAGTCTCTTACTAAAGACTTTGTTCTGCCTCCTATTATGCTGAAGCAGAACACAATACAACGTCTGTGCCCTCTAAGGTTTACCTAAGGCTACTACTAGCTCTTTGCATTTCCGAATGATTTATTTTGCAAACTTATTGCTTTTTGATAAAGGAACTATTAACAACTCTTCAGCATTAAGAAAATAAACTAAACAACAAAAAAAAACCACCCACCACACCAAAAAACATAACCAACCAACCAAAAAACCCACAACAGAAAATCCACCTCAATGCACCCTGCTAGACAATCTCAGAATTGTAATTGCAACTACTGCAAAAAGTTTTGTTCTTAGCTATGTTTAGAGAGTAATCAGTAATTCTATACATTTTGATGTCTTTCAGTAATTGAGCTATGACAAGTGTAAAAGAGAGAGGACTGAAAGCATGCTTTCAGTAAAGTTCACTTTTTAACTGCTGTTTCAAATTTAGGTAATGGGTATGGTTAAGCAGAGTAGTGCAAAGAGATACTTTTTGAAAAAGAGGGCAAAATTAACTGAATTTTGGTATAGAACACAGAGATAATACAATATGCACTTGAGAAACCTATTTTGAAACTTTTTGCATTCAATTAAGGGATAAAATAATAGACCTCAATATGGGATTATATGTCCACCTATTAATGGAAACAGAAATGGAAAACATATAAAGTATAGCACATCATGCGTTTGTTTAAACAATGCAGAAAGACAGTAGAAAACTACTAAATTCTTAGACTTGGCATATATTACCTTGATGTATCACTGAAAATTACTGAATATGTTTAAAACCTATGAAAACCTGATTTCTGGCAAACAAGTTCTACATATTTTTTAACTCTGTCTTGCACAGAGACTACTTGGGGCTCTTCCTTTGAAGAAGTTCTGACTTTTGTTTACAGTATTTTTAGTGAATTCTTACTTTCATTTCAGCAAAAACTGACACAGCATGAAGCATCATTTCCTAGTAAACAACACAGAATGATCTATCCATAACTGATGGTAAAATTCAACCATCCATATTGAATTGTGATGACCATAAGTGCCGTTAAAAACTTGCTAATTTGTGTAGCTTCTAACCATGATTAATTGCAACCTTGGAACACTAAAATGCATTCAGTTTGGATTGTACAACATGAAAAAGCAACTTGCCTGTTTAAGCCCATTTTCTCTAAACATGTTTTCAACTACATTTTATCTGTGAGAGAGTTAAACTGTTTGGTACCACAGGCGCATCTGTATACTTGCACTACAAAATTTAAATCAATTTGCATTATCCAGTCCTACCAAGTGTTTACCACTAAGATGAATTATGTCTTCTCTTTTAGTTTACCCTT
This sequence comes from Oxyruncus cristatus, assembly GCA_013399855.1. Taxonomy (NCBI): domain Eukaryota; kingdom Metazoa; phylum Chordata; class Aves; order Passeriformes; family Cotingidae; genus Oxyruncus; species Oxyruncus cristatus. The sequence goes on from VXAY01001659.1 coordinate 257,839, forward strand.
GAGCTATTGTGATGAATAAACTAGTGCTAGAAAAAATTTAGAGTTCTGACAGAGAACCTTAAACTATTCCACTGAATTAGGAATGACCATAAGCACAACTTACAAAGCCATCATATTTCTGCATAGCAGCATTTTTTTAGGATTGATTTAGTGTAAATATGTACCTTAAATGTATAAACACTTGTATTTTTTATGTGAAGACTGTCTTACGGCCAGCATTTAAGTAGCTGTGACATGTCTAGCCCTAATCCTTCTCACACTGTGATTAATACCAGCCATTCAGGAAAAAAGTGTAAGAAATCTCAGATGAATCCCATTTAATTATTACAGTACATGCTTTCATCACTGTGTACTATTTTGGATCTTAATAAATTCTTAGTTTTACTTCAGTACTGGCTGTCCTAATGTATTTATATATGGTTCCCAAATATATGTATCCTGATAAAGATCCATAGTCTACCCCAATTTTGGAAATAAATAGAAGGAATGAAAGTTAAAATTAGTATCGTTATACTCACCACCATCAACAGTTTCGTACAGGGTATTCTAACAAAACACTTTTTGAGAGAGATGAAGCACATGAGATACTTGGCCCCTTCTTCCATACACAGATTATATAAATAACCTACCCTGTCTCCTTTATTTTTTATATCAGGTAATATTCTTTTTCAACTCATATTTTTCCAGATGTCTTTAAATTTCAAAGGAAGATAATCACTTTACCTTTTACTTTCCTGTAATGTTGACACACACAGCAGAAATATTCCTAATGAAAACGAGTACTACCCAGTGTAGTAAAAAGCATGTAAAATGTCTTCTCTTTCCCAACTAAAACATCATGAACACTAGGAAATGCTCATTGTTATTGTCCATGAGACTGAGTTATTTGTCATGATCCAAGGGAAAGAGAAGCTAAGTGTATCAGCTCTTCAGTTCATGAATGAAAAAAAAAGAGAATTTTATCTTAAGGGCTGAGAAAAACCCTTAAGTGACAACAAGGAAAAAGAAATTATTGCCAAAAAGAAAAATAAAAGCAGGTTTTCTGACAAGCGAAGTTTCAAAAACTGAATGCAACATGATACAAAAGTGGAAATCAAGTTCTCTAAGTCTAAAGTAAAAAGTACACTGAGAGCAAAAACTTTGACATTTCATTATGAGACATAAATTGCAAAGGATTTTTTTTTCTTATAAGTTGTTGATAAAACAGCAAAATAAATACATCAGCTGGAAAAAATCCATGAGATAGTAAAGTTCAAACTATCAATGATAGATTTTCCAAATTCCTAAAATTAATAGTTTACTGAAAATATAAACGATTCAGTACGAATTTTGTAAGTGCACTTTTCATTTCTCTACTAATAATAGGGGGGGAAATAAATTTTCATAGCTCATTTATCATTTATTATTTAATATTCTGTAAATCATAGAAACCCAAAGAGGGAAGGATTTCTAATTGGGAAATACAGTAAGCTGATGGTTTTAAAGGAAAAAAGTTTTCAAAAATTTTAATGGCAATATAAATCTAGGTGGAAACTTTTAGCTACTGAGTCACATGAACCATGTTTGAATTGTAGAATGTACTATCTAGAAGAAAGATTAAATAATAATCCAATTTAATCAGGGAAAGATAATCCACTGCATTTCTCAAAATAAATATCAAAAAATCTCGAGCAAGAAAAATAGTATCAACTATACCAAAACTTTCTGTCGGTAGACTTATATGTACCAATGTCTAGCAGAAGTATGGCTTAAAATTCAAACCCAAAAGAATATATCAAGATGAAGATTTTACTGGAAAATTAAAATCCTTTCCCACTGTGTTGGAAAAGCCTAAACAGAAACGTTTATTATGTGCAGGGAACTGCATGTTCTCTTCAAGCACCAAACCTCCCACGTACACACGCGTAGGCATATGTGCATGTTAAGTGCCGAACATCTAGTACATTTGAAATGCAGCAAACTTGGACTTTGATTTCAAGAACAAACTAATCTAACATCATCCAGCACTGCATCAAAGGAAAACAATATTCTCCTCATCCTGCAGCCCTTTGCCTTCACCTTTTTCTCTTGAGCATCGCAGTCTAAGTGGGATGACAGACTAGTTGTAGAGCTCTCTGAAGACCCAAATTATGGAACTGATCTGGTTTACAATGTTCTCAGAAAACAGGCAAACAAACAAAACCAACAACCACCCAAAAGAAACAGAACAAAACATTCCAAATGGCTACCAGTTAACCAGTTCTGTATGATTTACTGGGTGGTTTCATGTTCAGTGAGATAAGAAAAATGCCTCTTGCAACTGCAATGTTTGGGAAACTGCAGTGTTACACGTAACATGCAACAGAGCTGACTCTTCTGGAAAGTACTGACCTACTGCACAGGTATGGCACGACAGTGTATCACGTGCTAGCAGTTCTTGCTTCAATCACCACATCCTACATAAATACAGAGTTCTTAAAAGTCCAATCTGCAAGCTGTTGAGATGTGTACGGGAAAGCCAGATATAACAAAATCTAAACGGAATGAAACAGAAAGAAAAACTGACTCTGAAAAAAGAATTTTGAAGGTAAGTGTATGAATTTTTAGGAGACTTTAACTGAAAAAAATACAGTTTAGATAGTTTTGAAAAAAAAACCATTGCAACCATTTTTATGCAAGAAAACACTAGGAACAACGGAAATTAAGGAAGCTGGTTTTAATGATGTTAATATGACTTTCAAAAATGGTAGGGATCCCTTGTAAATAAAGTGAGAAAACTGAAGGCTATGTAGAAATTTTCTCCACCCCCAGCATATCAAAGCAAAAAGCAAGTAGTGAAGAATTTACAGGTTTACTCAGATTAAAATTCTGGTCAACTCTGGAACGGTGTTCAGAACAGAAAGATAAACAAAACATTAGAAACACATCCCAGAGAACACTTATTTTCACCATTATTCAGTCCTTATATTTGATTCAACAGTCCTTATATTTGATATAATTCCCATTCCTTTGCACTTTACATTCTGAAGTAATATTCCTTTTGCTGATCTTGAGCTCTATAGATATAAATGAAAATTGTCTGACTAAGTAACCACTTAGAGAGATGTTCTCTCTTCAACGCTGTGAAATCCAAAATTTTGGATTAAAACTGTGTAAACAGGAAGTGTTATAGAAAACTCAAAACAATCCCTTTTGAAAAAAAAGCTGTCAAAATATATTTAACTTAGCTACTTTTAAAATACCCTAATAAGAGCAGAAAGCTCAACATTCTCTCTTGAACACAAATTCAATTACATACTACATGACTTTTCAACAAAAAAATAATGATGGCTGGCACAGGCATTTTTTGAGAGAAAGACTAAGACTTCAGTTCTGAGTTCAGAAAGCTGATTTCAGGTGTTTACATGTAAGCATCCATTTGCTTTCTAGCCTCTACTGATGGTCTTGACTAGATCTCTGCTGTACATCACAGAACTTTAAACAACTAACATCCTAGATACCTACAAGTAGGCACTCAAAATTAATCATCAATCTCTCAACAGATTTCTAACCTTTAATTACTAAGCAAAACCAGGTTTTACCTAAACTGTAAATGATTGCCAGCAGAGAATAGACCTTTTTAAAAGGTAGAAATTTTGCAGTAACAAAAACTTGCAGCTACATTTTCTACTATATTCCAGCACCAGTGGTAACTCTGAGATAAAGTCCTTAAAAGTAAGATATTTGATGGTTTCTTTGAAGTTACTCTAGGAATTTCATAAGATGTACAAAATGGACTTCCACCAGAAGAATCTGATTTGCCTAACTTTAATTAATTCTCTTGACTCTCATTGTCACTGTCACAGTATACCAGCCACTTCAGTGAGTTCATCTGAATTATTAAATCAACTCAGCATGGAAATTAGAGAGGCCTAGAGACCATTTCCTGAAGCAACATGCATAACAATTTTATTTTAGCAGCAGATATAATTAACAATATTGCAAAAACAAGTGTCCAGAAGACACTTATAAAGAAACAAACTCATGCAATTATAGAAGCTGACATTTGTCTCATAGTGAAGCAGATGACAATATTTAAAAAACAAACAAACAAAAACATTGCAAACAAACAACTCCAAATTAAAACAACAAAACCACACACAAACAACAAACAAACACACAAAAAGAAACAAAACTCCAAACCCCAAGCAAGCAAACAAACAAAAAGCAAACAAAGAACAAAACACCACCCACCACCTTTGAGGAAGGCTTTATATATGAAGGTGAGCCACTCCTATTAGTTGTACTCTACTTTGCCTAAACAGGCTTAGTTATAATTAGTCTTCTGAAAAAACACTTGCATTTCTCCCCTACATTCCTGCATCATTAATTCAATTATCACCTTGAACTTGTGTCACTTTAAAATGATGTTGCCAATGAAAGTATAAAATGACTGCAATGTATCTTGTGGTATCTTTGGTATATACCCAGCTCAGAAAGCTCCTGCATCTGCATCATGTCTCTAAAGTCCAAGCTTGCCTCTCATTAAGAAATTATGTTCTAAAAACATCTTCCAAGATATCTTGCTCTATTAATAGGTTTCTTTAATACTTCTTTAAAGAAAATAACCAAACTGTTTTGTTAACTCCTAGCCTTATTTTTGCTAACTCTGTCTTATTTCAGACTATTTTAGGCTTTTCACCCAATAATCTTACTTGCTCAAATATGGAAGTTTAATGTTGACAATATTCAAAGTGCTGGGTCAACTCCCAAGAAGGCTGTAAGAAGTTTCTCTTAACATTAATAGAAAACAATAAAAAGTTTAAACAGCTGGATATTTATACACTCTTGCTAAAATGGAGGAGAAAACTGACAAAAGACAACCTTTGAAAAAATCAAAATGTTTGGAACCTGCAATCTGAATGTCATAGAAGAATCCTGAGTTGGAAGAGACCCACAAGAATCATCGAAGTCCAACTCCTGGCCCATACTATGTGCCTGAAAGCATTGCTTAAATGCTTCTTGAACTCTGTCAGGCCTGGTGCTGGGACCACTTCCCTGGGGAGCCTGTTCCAGTGCTCAACCACCCTCTGCCTGAAAAACCTTTTCCTGATATCTAACCTAAACCTCCCCTGACACTATATGAATAACTGAGTTAGAGAATGACAGATCTTAGACAACAAAGCACATGAAATTGAGTGGTCAGTGAGAAGGCTTTATAAATTCAAACCCAAGTAATAAGATTACAGACCATGAACACAAAACACAGAAAAAGCTGTAGACATAAAATCTAAGACAAGTTTTATAACTCTAAATAGAGTCAAAGACTGAAAATGGATTGTCACCTGAAGAGTGTTTTGCTCTTTTTGATGGTTTTCCTGAAACTGTCTGAAAAGATGAAGCAGGAAACGGTGAAAGTATGTTGGATGCTCTGACCATCAATACACACCATGGGACCAATGTAAGACAGTAGTGAAACACAGAAGAATACAGTATACTAACTAAAGTGAAAAAGAATGGCAGGTCTTATCTACTCAAATTCCAAGCCCTGGCTAGATATGTTACTGAAAAATTTTCTAAATGTGTGATACTCTGCAGACAAAAATTATTTAATATTCTATGAAATAATCTGAGGTGTCACATACCCGCTAAGTAAAGGGTAAGCTAAGAATTTCCAGGACATAAACTTTTAATAGCGCATTTTAGCATTCCTCATTCAAGTGAGGTTTTTGAAAAGTATATAACCAATCCAGAGAGTCATGTATGCTTTCCGCCCACCTGTTTAATATTCCTCTCTATAAAGCCAAGGTATAGACTTATGTACTAATTACCAGGTCTTCTCTACATACACCTTAAAGATCATTATAGTAATCCATGAAAACCTGACTAGAAACACTGCATTTGGCTTACTCACAGTGTATCACCAAGAAACAATCTGTGTAATGGGAAGATTTTAGTCATTGTCTTGCCCCACTATATAAGTTCCATTATCAGGTATCTCCATTACTCTTTCCCCCCCCCTTTTTATTATGCCTTCTCATCTTCTATTTTTATTGTCCATGTGCCCCTCCTTTCTCTTGTGTAACTTCCCATCTTACTTCTTAGCAGTAATGCAAGGCAGAAATGTATCTTCTTACAGGCCAGTATGAAGATATTAAGCCATTCTAGCACGCAACAGAAATCAACACTGAAGCAGGATACTGCCCAGAATACAAAGACGACTGAAAACAGAAATATTGCTAGAAACCAGGAGCCAATTCAAATGTTCATTCCTTGTGTGCCTTATTAGGCATAGAAATCAACAAGTCCCTTGAAGTTATTATGTCACTCTTACATCTTCGTGACTTTTTCTGAAATGCCTAATCCAATTTACATATGATTGTCTTTGTGGAATCTGCATACGATTGCATGTACAGCTCTGTCCTGTTTTCCAACTAATAACACAATTTATTAGTGTGTTTACAAAAATGTATTCACAATGCAATTATCGTCCCTCAGAATAACTGGAAGTTATTCTGTAAGCTTGTCTGCTTGCATAGTACCCTACATGTTAAATTCATCACGCTTAACTTCACCAATCTAAAACAGAGGTTTATCTAGTCCAATGACCCAGATCTTCCATCCAATTCATCAGAACAAATAAGCAAGAAAAAAAGATAATTAATTCCATCTATATCAGATGTCCTTTAAAATGGGATATATTTAGGCACTCTTTTGGAGTGCCTGCTTGCCCAGTTAATTATAAAGGAAGTCTAGGTGACTATGTTCTATTAAAAATATAATTTTTAGAAAGATACATTTAAATAAGACATAATCCAGCCATGACATTTCCAACAGGAGTAGTTCTGATAGTACAGTTACTCCTCAAAATGACACAGACCAAGCAGAAAAAAGGTATTTGCTGTCAGCAGAGCAGAATTTTAGATGACATCTGCCATAGCTTCTACTGGAAAACAGTTTTAACCATGAAATCTGACAATGAAGATTCACCTTGCCACATATATTGTATAGTATCAGAAACTTGTCATCCAGGAATCAACATGAGCTTGTGCCCTGTTCCTAATCTCCAGGTAAACATCGGGGAGCTACCATCATTAACCAGAGTGAGAGTTAAGGTTCTATCGTCAAAAATCAGTTTTGATCTTCAACAATGATGCACTTCTTTTGGATGGAAGAGCAAAGGAAATGAGTTAAAATCAAAGAAAATTAGGTCTAAAGAAGAGGGAGATTATACAGTTGAGTCTTTTTGCAGTGAGGTGGAATCAATAATACTTGATTTATTCCTGGCAGAACTTTGTCTAATTTACTCTCTATATTGAGAATTCTACGTTTCCTCCTCAATTTCTTTTTTTAACTAGACTAATTAAATTCAGGTTTTCTGTCTTCCTTCATAAGGAGTTTTTTTTTTAAAAAAAAAAAAACAAACAAAAACAACAAACACACACACAAGAAAATAAAACCCACAACTTTTTCTTCCAGAACCTCTCCCGTCTACCAGTGTTACACAGGATGTTTCCTATATTGTCAGTAGAACATGTGCAAGGATGATAAAAAAATAAATCAATCCTCCTCTACTTGAACACACTTGAGACTACTTGGATTCTTTGTATTTTCACAGAATCAGAATGACAAAATGCTTGGAAGGGACCTCTGCAGGTCATCTGATCAAACACCACTGCTCAAATGGGGCAACCTACAGCCAGTTGTCCTGGACCATGTCCATATGGCTTTGTGCAATTCAGAATTATCTCCTTCATTACTTCACCCAGTTTTTCCATTCACATATTTTTTCAATTTCAATGTAAAGAATAAATCTGTTCTTTGTAAATGAGCCCAATAACATACTAAATCTGATTTTTATGACACTTACATGCAAAACTACAGAATTGATTTCTTCACTGCTACAGCAAAGGTAAATTCAATATACGCAGGCTAGCTGGTTGATAGACCTGGGATCTTAAAAAACACATCAATACAATGGTATGGATTTGTACTTTTATTTTGCAGGTTTTGCAATTGACAGATTTATTTCCATCTCCTACTGTAGAAAGAACATGATCATATTACTGTGATAGTGTAGTAATATTATGGCTCAATTTCACTTTAATGTACACTACTGCTTAAGAAATAGCTAATAAAACAGTTTTCAACACGGGAACTAAACTAGAACAATATACATTACACAATAATGGATAGCAAACTGAAATCTGACAATGAAGATTCACCTTGCCACATATATTGAATAGTATCCACTGGGAGAAAAAGTATGGCAAATGATACAATTCTAATTGATTAAATTTTTAAAACGCCAGCAGAATAGTTTTATAGGAAGTTTGTATGAACACAAACTCTCCAGTCAGCTCAGGTAACATATAATACTGGCCACAAAAAAAAAAAGTTTCAGATTTTGAAGAACAATGTATTTTAACTTTTTAACAAGGCATGCAGCCCTCCTTCTTCGGGTCACTTTGTTCAAGTTCCATTAACTGTATGCAAAATGTCACTGTAAACAGAATAAATCTTAAAACATCATTAAAATACAACACTTATTTAACAATAAATATGGCATTTTAAACTATTTAATGGCTAATGCATACAAAATATACCTACAAATTTTAGGTGACTAAGCATTAGTATTATCACCATCCAGGCAAAACACATGGAGCCTTTCCCCCTTAAGTGCTATCATTCATGTTGGAAAGGGCTTCACTGCTACTGGAAATGATCCTTGACGGTGCTGATTTGACATCTCCGGCAGAGTCCATTTTTGCCTTTAGGTTTGTATACCTCTTCATGCCGGCATTCTCCAACTGGTGTTATTGCTGATTCCCATCTCAACAATGTAACTCACATTTTTCATTTTGCCTTCCCTAGCTTGCATTATTCTACTCTGTAGACATTATCTCAGCTCGCTTAACATAGCAGCCTCCTCAAAAACCTAAGCCATGGTTACATGTGCCATTTCAGGAATGAGGCTTGGATCCTTAATCATGGCTGAACACAGAGGGAGAGGGAAACAGAGGAGAAAGCGAGTTTTAGCAAGTTGCTTTCCCTCATGTAGAACATGCCTCTGTATCCATTCATCTCTTTCTTTTTTAAGAACGGGAGTAAATTTTGGATCTGGTGCCAAGGAGTCCACTCCAAATGTCTAATACCAAGAAGAAATGTAGAAAACCTGAAACAGCCACACTGCAAAACCCATCTGCTCAGAAGTATGAATGAAAGCAGGTACCAACAAAGCTCAGCAAGCCCAACACTTCATGCTTCAAGTAGAACTCAAGGGATTCAAGTGATTTAAGGGCACATAGATAAAAATGCAGACTTTGAACATGTTCCCTACCCACAGACATCCCAAGCAGTAATTTCAGGCTAAAATATACAAACAAGAAAGAATTGGACAAATCAGAGAAAACATTAAAAGCTTCTGAAAAGTCAGACAAATTGAATCTTCATGTAGAATGCTAATTAAAATTACTTTAACCGATAAAAGGGTTCATTGTTCAGGTAATGAAAAATTTTGAAAATACTTGACAAACTATAAAGCATATTGACTTGCGAAATGTTTTATTTAAGAAAAGCATAGAGAAAGCACATCCTTCTACTGAGCCAAGTCATAACATTTGTTCATATTAGCACTGAGAATCACCACCAGTTGCCTGAATGACATATATGCTTAATTTCAGATAAATTTTTAGTCTTTTCTTTTTGTAGCATTCAATTGTTACCTTACCAACAGTGTGATTATTTATTTTAATGCTTACCTAGCCTCACATTTTATTAATATTTCACTAACAAGTATTCTAACTTTACATTTGAAAAAACAGGGTTTAAATACCTCAAACTAAAACAGGGTTTAAATACCTCAAACTAAACAGGGTTTAAAAACCTCATACCTTTTTAACTCAAAAAAGTCTACTATATTTCAAAATTCACCACTGTTGTTAATACTTCCATTTAATCAGGGGGGTATGAAAGAAATCTGTTTGACAAAGAACTAATTAATTTGTGGTTGTTGGTGTGATTTAACAGGGACACGCACAAAATTCCAAAAAGAAGTGACAAAGGCAACAAGAAGCTACAAAAAATGCATGGTTTTGTTCCTTGTCTGCAGGGTGATACTTTTTTTTAATACCTGCTCTTTCACTTGTGATAGAAAATCAAAATACTTTGAATGAATACTTCTATTCATACTACTGACTCACTTTACTAAAAATTCAATACCTTTTCTCGAAATTGAGCTAGTAACTGAGCTTAAATAGTCTTTTTGTTGATATAGCAAAATAAGGATAGGAGATAGGATATTTTACAATTCTAACAACAGGGTGATAGTCTTCTATTTTTTAAATACAATTCTTTACAAATACACCATAAGGAGGGTGTAACAAAAGTTAGTCCCTTGGTTTCTGATGTATGTTTGCAGGAATAACTGTGTGTCAGGCTGCAACTGAGGTATCTTTGTGAGCTCCTGCCGAACGACCTACAAACCTCATGAAACTCAGCAAGGCCAAGTGCAAGGTCCTGCACCAGGGCTGGAACAATCAGAAATATGGATAGAGGCTGAGCAATGAATGGATTGAAAACATCCATGTGGAGAAGAACTTGGAGGTACTGGTGCATGAAAAACTGAACTAGGGCCAGCAATGGTCGCTCACAGCCCAGAAAGCCAATGATATCCTGGGCTGCATCAAAAGCAGCGTGATTCTGCTGCTCTATTCCACTCTTGTGAGACCCCACATGGACAACTGCATCCAGTTCTGGGGCTCCCAGCACAAGAAAGACACGGACTTGTTCATGGGAGTCTGCAGGAGGGTTGTGAAAATGATCAGAAGGCTGAAGCATTTCTCTGATAAAGAAAGGCTGAGAAAGTTGGAGTTGCTCAGCCTGGAGAAGCAAAGGCTCCAGGGAGACCTTATAATAGCCTTCCAGAACCCAAAGTGGGCCTGCAAGAAAGATGGAGGAGGACTTAATACAAACACATGTAGTGGACAAGGGTAATAGTTTTACACTAAAGGAGGTTGGTTTAGGTTAGATATCAGAAAGAAATCCTGTACTGTGAGGGTGGTGAGGCATCAGAACAGATTGCCCAGAGAAGGTGTGGATGTTCCATCCCTGAGAGTGTTCAGGGCCAGGTTGGATGGGCTTATGAGCAACCTACTCTAGTGAGAGGTTGGAACTACGTGATCTTCAAGGTCTCTTCCAACTCAAGCCATTCAGTATTCTATGACAGGATTATATGCCAAAGAAATTAAATAAGAATTCTGTTACAAAAAATAAGAGTGAACCATTCTTCAAATAATTTTTCCTCATTTTTTAAAATTTGAGTTTACTAAAATGTAATTTCTTTAACTGCTCTTCAGCTACATAGCTAAGTACTGACAGAAGACTTGCCATCATTACCAGTACAAACAGATGTTTGTATCCCTTTTTTAAACATCAGTATGGAAAGACAACAAAGAGGAATTAAGTCTGTTGATAATCAGCAGAATAATGACTACCTTTAAGGTGCCTCAGTCAGACAACAGAATGCAAAGCACAAAGGCAGAACTAAAAAGCCAGGCAAAGAAATTCCTTTCATATTAATTTTCATAAATAAAAGTAGCTGTTTCACAAAGGCAGGCCAAAAATCTGCATTTCTTAATTTTCACAGTGACAAAGCAAAAATGGAAAATACCCAGTTAATTGAAGAATTAAGTAATTCCCTGGAACAATTTATCTTCAATCGCTACTGAATATTTTAACAATATATATGTCAGTGTTTACAAACACAAGAGGGAACAATTACAGTTTTAATGGTAGTAATCAAATCTAGAAATCAGATCTGCCCTTTACATGTGATAACCTACTATTTCGATTATCTCTAGAAGTAAGCAAGCACAGGAAGTACAGAGGACAGAAAGCAAACTCAAACTGAGAAGTCCTCCCCAGCAATGCAGGGGGATGGGGAATGGGGGACTGTGGTCAATTCATCACACCATCTCTGCTGCTCCTTCCTCTGCAGGGAGAGGACTCTTCACACTCCTCCCCTCCTCCAGCATGGGATCCCTCCCATGGGAGACAGTGTTCTTGCTATAAAATATATATAATCAAAAGTTACTTCAAGACCCAAATCCTCAGATTTTCTCCTAGGCTCATGATGACACATGGTAACTACACTCTAAACCAATTTATTATTTAGTATTTTCATTTGGATGCTCCAGCCCAGAGCAGACAGTAATTTTCCTCCTCTGGTGTCACTCCTATAACAAACAGAAGGCAAAGTGTACCAAGTTGCAACTTCCATAATTTACCAAAACAGAGGAGCGCTATATCATCCTCATGATGCTAGAACCTGAAGGAAGAAAACACCACCCTTTTCTACATAATAAAAATATAATTTCCCAGTACTTGTCACTACCAGGCCCTAGCCTGAGAAATCCAGGTGACAGGCAATAGTGCACCACTGCCTTGAAGTAAGAGTCATTTTTCACTTATATCGGCAAACCATGATTTTCTTTGTGACACAGTAGGTAAGGCATAAAATCGCAGACTACATCCAGCAGAATGATTTTTTTCTAGGTTTTGCTGATTGAATTTATAGCTTAAAATGTCAGGCTTCAGATTTCATAACATTATATAAGATGAATTCTACACCTTCTCGTGATGTAGTCCTCAGCATTTTCTCCAAAAAGAACAAAACTAATCAAGCCATGAAATCGTGCTGCCTCCTTCAGTTCCATCTGAAGGGGAAAAGAAAATAAGAAAACTAAAAATATAACAAAAAACTGTCTAATAATCATGCAAATATGCATCCTAATTACAATCATTTGATTCTGTCTTCCTCATGTTCCAGAAAAAAAACCCATGCTGTTCATTTCCTGGAAGTTATGTAAAGAGTCCAGTGTTCTACTCACATTAAAACTAGTTAAGATCCTTATAGATACTGATTACTGGCTAGAATAGACCACTGTTCTCAATTTAGAAAAACAAATGACACTAACCACACTATTACACTCTATAGTCATTACCATCTATGAATAAAAAATCACAAGAATCTCTGAGTCAAAGCAACAGTTATTCTCTGACTTTGCTGAGTTTAGGTTAATGTATTGTAACTTGTAACTTAGTAATCTACTCAGGGGAGCTAATTCAATTTTACGACAAAATAATTTAAGCTACTGTATTATACCTGCAAGTCTTACTATAACAATATTAACTGAAATTTTTCGAATTCTGAAAAAGAAAATAAAAGTCAATAATGATCATGCAATTTGTCTTGATTCTCACAAGGAGCACTGTCTCTCACAATATTCTTGTATCCATGTCAGGACATTTCAGGACATGGGTGGAAAATTAAACGTGAAAAAAAGAAAAAGTTTGGTTGATCAGGCTCAAAGCATAGTGATTCAGGGGTAGTACTCTGCCTGGGGGCCAGTAAAAAAGGGAGTACTGCAGCCGTCTATGCCATCCTGTTCAACTTATTTATCACTGACTCAGTAGTGACAGAGTGCTTTCTCAACTTCGCAGATGACACCAAATCATGGGAATCAGTCGATACACTCATAGACAGGGAATCTGGAACTCTATCCCTAGTTTTGAGCCCCCAAAAAACCAAAGACATTGATGTAGTGCAGCATGTTCAGCGGAGAGCTACCAAGCTAGTCAAGGGCTTGTGCACGAGCCCTGAAAGAAGTTAAGGGAACACGCTTGCTCAGCCTGGAGAAGGGACAGCTTCAGGTGAACTTAGCAGTATGCCAATACCTACAAGCTTATCAAGAACACACAGCCAAGCTCTTCACACTGGTACGTGGTGAGGGGACAAGAGACAATGGGTAGAGGTTCAAATAAGACAGGTGCAGACTGGATCCAGGGAGAAACTTTCTTCCAGTGGAAACTTTCCATCAGGCAGTGGAACAGGCTGCCCAAGGAGGTTACAGTCTCTGTGTTTGAAAGTCTTCAAGACCCAACCAGATAAAGCCCAGCAGAATCTAGTCTGACATCATAGTTGGTTTCTGCTTTGCATAAGAGATTGAATCTCCTGAGGTCACAACTTCAAATACCCTACGATTAGGCATGTGATACCATGATCTATGTCTTTCAGTTTAGTGAAGATGTGGACATTTAACAAAATGTCCAACTTCTTTACATTTCTTATACATAGGCAGACTTAAGCTCAGAAAGTTTTGAGTAATTTCCATGAACTATAGTAAAAATTATGGCCAAAGAAGTGAATACACTCACGAACTCTTTGCTTCAACTTCCCCCTAGTACAAGTCAAACCTGTCTATAGAACTGCTCTTTGCTTCCAACAACTGGACACTGCTGTCTGAAATATATGGCAAATAAGTCTCAAAGCTTCATTCTCTTGGCATAAAAGGCAGATCCATCCTTTTAAGCAAGTATCTCAAAAGAAGAAAGATAAAGAAGCCCTCCAAAAAATTTGCATTCATAGTATGCATATCACCAAGAATGCTGATAAAATTCTCATGTAAATTCACTGTGCTCTCTGAACAACAGGAAGAAAGCATTTCCCTCCCACCTCTCTTCTCTCAACCTAGCTTTTAACCCATCATTAGACATGTAACTCAAATAAAAAAAAAATCCAAACCAGCTGTTAAAAGTTCAGCATAAAGTAGTTTATGACATGCTATGGTGCCATTAAAAGCTTCACATACAGATGAAAGCACCAAAGTCAAATTCTTAAAAAAAAAAAAAAAAATTGAACAGTATCTGACACAAAATGTAAAATTAAATTAAAGATGCATTATTAATATATCTGTCTACCCTCAGTGAACAATGCCAGAAAGAATTCTCCTTATTCAAGGACACAATCATACAAATTAGAGATATGAATTGGAAAATTACTGAATATACTAGCAAATCTTTCTTCCTGTTGCAAAAAACATATTCTGTACCACGTATTACCCAGGATTTTATCCTAACTAGTTCAAAGTAGATTAAATACTCACTAAGGTGAGGATTCCCAATTCAAGAGTCACGGCTCAACAGCATCACAGAATAGTTTCAGAAGTTCACAATCACTCTCCTGTTTAAGTGAAAAAAGTCTTACTGTAAGCAGAGAAGCAAACCTACAGGATAAAAATTCTTGATATTGAAAAGATGAGAATGCTATGCTGATGAACAACTTTGCTTGTAGAAACTCACAGCATTTTCACAGAAAGTGATTTTTTAATACTGGTAACTTTGTATTAGTCCCAAACAAATTTTAATTTGCATGTTGACAAGATAATATTAGAGGGTTTCTTTAATGGAGGATGGGCCAAAGACAGCAACCCAGACTCATAAATCAAATATCACACTTCAGAATTCTACAAAATAAAAATCACCATTTTAATAAACCTCAGTGCATGAAGAAAACAGAACAATTGCTGTGAAGCCATTTAGTGCAACACTGCTACTGGGCTGTGTTATATTTAAGTGAAAAGCCTGCTTTATTGGTTCATTCTCTCATTTCCAGCATTCTATTTTTGACTATTTGACAAAAATGGAATGCATACCATAGATCTGCAAGATATGACAAATGCCAGTACCATCTCATAGATCTTTTCAGTTAAAAATCACTCACACAAATAGCTCTGGAGAGCTTATCTTTTTTCGGCTATTTCACTTCCAGCATTTAGTGTCACTGTGGGCTGAACTAAGCTGTATCCATTATTTGTACTTGTGTCTCCCGTTTTGGTTATGCAAAATACAGTGAAGTTGTGAAGTTTGATGCCGGAAGAAAGGACACCGATTCCAATATACTCCTGAGAGTTAAACATGCAATGACAAGAAAACACCTCTAGAAAGTCTACCTATTCCCATTTATTAGAATTGAAATGCTAGAAAAGCACTACCTGATTCATGTTAACCTGTTTCTGTACTACAAATGCTTTCCCTTCTAAAATACTGAATTTCCACATTTGTGTGGGAACGTAATACACAGCTGCAGCTTACAACTCCCTAAGGCAATCATGTCAATTGACATTTTTAAAATTAATTCAGTGACCTACAATAATACCAGTTTCTTATGCATAATATTTGTCAGTAGGCAATGTGGGAAGTTCTGAATTCATTTAGAGAGCCAAAGCTTTATAAAGACAAACAAAAATATTCTTGAACTGTTTCTTCTAAATTGGTAAGTGTCTTCTGGTAAATGTTTGTAATATAAGAACAAAGAAAAACTGAATATATGAAAGGGATCTTGCATGCAGTATGGTTAATTTTAGAAATTCCTATTTAGAAATTAAAATATTTAGAAATCAAAGCATGGTAAGTCTTATATGTGTTTGCACAGCTCATTTTTAGTCACTAGAAAGAAAATCTGAAACCATAAGCAGGACTTTGGGGCAGAAGGCCCCATCTAAAAGGGCTTAATATCTAATTATATCAGCACTCTCTCCTTCTGGTCTTACATGTCAGTGAAATGTTAGAGCAGCACTTCACTGACTAGTTTGTGTAAATGAACCACACACAAAGAGGTGCATATTGTTTCCCACACTTTGCTGTAGTAAGTACAAGTTGTCTTTAGAAACAGCTTTTTAAAAGTGACTCCCATTGTTTCATGAAGCATATTATACTGTGCACAAGAGTTTGGTTTATCAATAATAGAGAATTAAAATGGGATGGAGTTATCAAAATTAGGGTTTAGATATCCCTGTATATGAAAACAGAACATATTCTAAGCAAGGATGACATATCCACACAATTATAATGCACTAAAATATTTGAATATTCAATATACTCAACATTTACAATGACACAAAACATTATAGACACAGGAAGACAGAAGCAGAGCAGTCAGAGTTTCAACTTTTAACTTAAAAATCTTGCTTATGAAGCTGCTCTCAAACATTTAAATGACACAGACAAGAACCAACATCTTTTGTCATGAAAACATAGTAGTTTGCATCTGAACTATCTCTTTAAAATTAAGTACTTATAGAAGAAACCTGCAAGAAGTGATTATTATTCCATGAAAGGATAATACATCATATATTGTCAGCTTTCCTATTTTTTAACAGAATCTGAAGCAGCAAACAGTTCAGAAATTGCTTTGCATGCAATAGCTATCTGTCCTTCAAGGATAGCCTTCATTTCCAAACAGCACTAAATATATTTGAAATAGCGGATAGGAATTATTTTCTATTTCTACAGAGCATTTATTAAATCTCCATACTTATCATCGGAGAAATATAACATTTTCTTCCTCAAGGAGGTAACGCCAAAGCTTTCCCACTCAAATATTTTTCTTCATGTTTCTCCAGACTAAAATATTTTTAAATCAAGAAGCCTTTGCCACCCCACACCATAGCTCTGCATAACACCAATATTAATTTGGTTTATATATATAACATCTGGATGATATTCTGAAAATCCCAGTAACATGAAAATATTTTAATACAATTAGGATCTTCCTACATCACAGACTCTCAAATAGGGGGCTTAAACTTCAATAACACTTGTTCTTTTAATACTTTTTTGTTCTCCTCGCAGTGCTACATAATACAAAACTGGAACTCACACAAGACTTCATTACTGAAGACACTCAAAATACCTGGTTGAGTGCCTGCACAACCTGATCTAATATTAGTCTGCTTTGAGCAAGTGTTTGGACTCCAAAGTTGTAAGTCCTTAACTTCACAGTTAGGAATTAAACCACTTTATGATTGATTGTCAGAGGAATAAGAAGCCAGACCCGTAGGAATGAGAGAGAGGGGAAAACCAGTAGTGCAGGAACTAAAGGCCATTAACAACCCACAACTAGTGTTACACTGACAGATGGTGGAAGAAAGTCAGGTAAGTATCTGACATCTGTACGGGAAAAGCTGGAATCCACATGAAGTAAAAAATAAATTTCACTGATAACTACCTTCTTATTTTTGCTGAATCTGCACCTACTGATGACAAGCAGCTTCCAGAGCAAAATTGAAAGGGCAAGCTCTTAACCAGAACTGCAATAATGCTGAAAACCCCAAAAGAGACACTTTTGAGAGATTGCAAATGAAACCCAAAAAAGTGACAGAAATCCTTGAATAATCTTCTATTGGTTTTAAACTAACAAGTCAGACTTAAAATTAAGGCAGTTGGCAGATTTCATTATAGCAGACCAGGTACTAACTCAGTTCCAATAACCAAAGCTGCAGGTGGAGGGCAAGATGCAAGTAACTAACAAAAGATATGACTTCACACTTGGAAAGGAGCGATGTATGATATGGCAGGCTGCAGAAATCTCTCAGAGCAAATTAAAATGCTGAAAAGAAAAAGAAGGAAAAAACGCCCCACAAATACACTCAATTTGGCAACAGAAGAAAATAAAACAAATGAAAGAATACAAAGTAAAAGCTTAGGAAAACTCTCACAAAAGAAATACTTCTAGAAGTAGTATAAGACGAGCACATGGAATGTAGGGCCATGCATGGTATTTGCAAAACAACATACAACTGCAGATGAGGCAGCCAAGAGCTGCCAACTCAGAGTAAAACAGAGAAAGTCAAATCTACCAAGCAGACGGATGGACTGCACATGCAAAAACCACCAGATGCAGCACTGCAAGCCTGCTTAGAAGTCATGTCTGCAAGATCCAACCTGGAAACTGGTACTATTTAGAAACAAAAGAAAGTCTTGTGAATTTAGAGTTGAATTTAGACCATCTCAGATAAAAGTAATTTCTGGAAAATGCTTTAAAAAAATTACTAGACTTGAAACTTGATATAGAAGACAACTAAAACTGAGAGTTTAGAGCAAACAATTAAGGTGGCTAAATGAGAACTAGGTCAGCTTTGCTTTTCCTTTTTTTTTTTTTCACTTGTCACGATGAACTGAGGTAATATAATATTTTAGAAATCTGAAAGTTTCAAATCTTGTTCAGTAAATGGCAGTACAAAAAAAAAGTTAAAAAATGTGTTGAAATATCAAGATTCTAGTGACCCTTTATTTATAAAATATGTTTCCTCAAAAATAGCATTATACTCTCTACTACCTCCATCTTGGGGAAAAAAAAGTGTATATTGGGATAAACTGTATCAAGAGTTGAAGGGTATGAGAAAAGCTTCAGAAAAATTCAGTCTTCTCTTTCCAGAAGAGTAATGTAGTGAGCACTTCAACCAATACATAGAATACAAGTTAGACTAGAAACCAACTGTCCATCTTTTCATGCACAGCCTTGCTCTGGGAAATGGGGGAGCTGAGAAAGGCCTGAGCAATGCACCACAACAGCTGCACCAGACAGCCCTTCCTTCTCCTTGCAGGTCAGGCCCCCAGGCTGGCACAAGGAGCAGGCAGAACAGGAGGACCAAGGCTTTAGAAAAGAAACCGGTAGAAACAAGAGGAAGGTTCTTCCTTCTGAACTTCAAGTGCCAGAGACAAAATTATTTATCTGCCCACAGAAACAAAACATTGGCTAGGAAAAAGAGGAGCACTGGAATAATTTGAAAAACCATAATAAGGAGATTCTTCCTCAAGAACAGAAAATCTAAATTACAGAACATGTTTTCTAGGACTTGCTAGAAAAACAATGGTCATTTATCTTTAACTAAGTAGCTAAAACACTGTAAGATGGCAACTGCGTCTTTTGCTTCAGAATTAATATACAATTTCAGCTATACATGTATACAATAACTAATTAACTAAAAAATTCACATGGAAAATAAAAACTAGATGGATGGAGTGTTTCTTCTAGGCAGTAACACAGCTTTGACACAAAATCAGACTCCACCGGGAAATAATATTTACCAAAAAATGTTTCCTTTATCCTCAGGAAGGATACACATTATTTCATGTCAACTGAAAAAGTTTACAGTAAACAGTTCTAAAGGGAAAATGTGGGCTGAAATCCTCCAGGATAAATCTCTCTCTGATGAGAAATGATCCAAGTTCATTAAACTTTACACAGCACATTCTTCACTGCAAAAACAATGCAGAGAAAGAAGAGAGGAAAAAAAGGGAGAAAAATAGTGCATGGGGAGAAAGGGGGAAGGGGAGACTGACATTTTTTAAGTTCTGAAGCAGGATGTAATTCCAAATATAAATTAAGTTGAAATAACACAGCAGTTTCCTTTAGTCTGCCAACAGAGGTACTTTCTTTCCTCCTTGTTATATCAGTAACATGAAAACAGCAGCTGCTTTTCACACAGTGGAAGTGAAATTAAGCAGACCTAATTGGCAGCTAAATTGATGATCAGAAAGACAGCTTCAGTTCATAAAGGATTTTGCTCTGCATGTTAGCGAATCAGTCTCCTTCCAAATTTCACAAAGACCCTTGCTGATACATAGCTGATAAGCAATCGCCACTTAAATTTACTTTTCTATAAAGCACTTTTTGTTGTGGTACTTATGAGCACATGAGACCCCTAACTCATGCAATATTCACCTCAGTACTAATACAAGCTACAAACAATTTAAAACTACATTCTGATAGTATGGTATATTGTCAGAACAGAGATGTAGCCACAGCAGACAAAGATATGTTGGCAAGAATGTTTCTGCCAATAAAAATTCAAATGGTAAAATGATACCTTCAATTCAGAAGGTATCTTTCCATATCTATATGCAAATCTATAATTTTAAAAAGTCTTTTTTTCTATATGCAATATTTAGAACATATATTTGCTTCATACAGAGACTCTAGGTACCATCTATCATACTTCAAACTGAAATGCATCTTATTTAGCAGCAAATCAATTATTGTCCCTAATTCTATCTGAGTATGAGTCGCCTGCCTAGAAAGCAATATATCAACTATAAATTTATGGCTCAATATGGATACCAGCCCACAGCTAAAAATTTGCAGCTCTATAAAACCAAGCACATTAAACAATCCTCCAGGGTAACATATAAGCAGAAGTAACTCACATAATTCAGCACACACTATGCGAAGAGCTATTTCAACCACGTCTGTTCACCTTTTTTGGTCCAATCCATTTTCAAAAGAAGCTGTGCATATTGTCAACATAATGAATGAAATCTCAAAACTCCTCATAAATTCTAAATGTCCCAAGGGGTTTCTTCACCTTAGTGTGAAATCTGAGTACTTTATGCTTAAACTGGTGCAAGGGTTTTTTTAAAAATTAGATTATGCATTTTGATGAATATGTCCTTTTATTGTCTACATCAGCATTCTGTAAAATGCCTGAAAGTGAAAACATTCAGCAATATTATAGCTGTGTTTTGAATTAGTCCTGTTTTACTGTATAATCCCCTCAAACTGCACTGGTTTTCATTGCAGTAATAGCTCTTCCCATATATCTTCCATCACGCCTTAGAGATTATATTATTTATTTTAGTATGAAGAACACTATAAAAAGAAAGTATTTTTAAAATGCACCATGAAATTCCTTAAGGAAGGGGGTTTTATATCATTGTAAGAAAATAATCTCTGAATTCTAGTAATAGAGAAAGAGCATAATTTCATTGTAAATACAGGATAAGAATAGCGAGTGTCTTCTGTCAAATGCAGTAACACAGAATATATTTTATTCTTTGTAGAGCAAATGTTCCTTAGAATAATCCTTTCACAGAAGGAAACTTTGCTGGGTTATTTTTACAACTGAACTAGATAGCAATGAAGTGAGTATATCAGTGTTGTTCAGTTTGGTATATTTAGTAAAACAAAATCTTTATTCCTATTGTTCAGCAGCCTTACATATCAAGACATTCTTTCACCAGTAAAAGGAAAATATTTGAGAGGCTGTGAATTTCTAAAGTTAAATCAGTACCCATAAGAAAGTAATCCACTGTGCAGTGAAAAGCACAAAAACGGATTTACTTCAGTTTAAATACCACTGTTTTCTTCAATACACCGTGCTCTTCTCGCATAACCATTACTGTTTCCACTAAATTTAACACACATCAGAAAGGTATCACAGCAGGATTTCATAAAAAACAAATAAAAGTAGATACCTTGTGAATCATTAGTATGAGAAATATTTTTTTAAAAAGAGCAGCAGAGGTGTGGGGCTTTGTTGTTTCTGCTCTGTCATTTGGGAAAAACTATTTTTTGTGGAGTTCATAATAAACTTTGAAGTTTAGTAGCAGAATTTCAAACGACCATACATATAACCAATACATATGGCTACAGGCACATTTCTCACTATAATATAGCAGTGAAGTTTAATTTTGAAATTACGTGAACCTTTCTCCTGCTTTCTTACTTTGCATAGATTTCACAATCCAAGTGAATTTCACAGATGAAAGTTGGGAGCATAAAAAAATGGCAGAAGTAACTAAAAATTAAATAAACATACATCATTCTAAGAGCATCATCACTAAATAATCGTGGATATGAAGAAAAATTATCATGAAACTCATTTTCTTCTTACAGAAATACTTCTTCATATGTATCTTGACATCACTGAGATATAAATTTAATACTAGGTACAAATCATGTAGCTGGGCGCTAATAATGAAGAACAATACTAATGTCAAGACTCAACACGTTCCTTCAGTACATAAAGTACTGAAACTGGAGATCATTTTTGAGTATTTCTCATTTTGCTACAATATCTATTCAAAGGAAGGTGAAGTATGAGCAAGAAATACAGAGTCTTCACATAACTGACAACTTCTTATGTTTGAGAAAAGTGAATCCAGAGAGATTCTTCAGTTTCAAGCAATGCTCTAAAGACTGTGTTCAGATTCTCATACATCCCAGCCTGGATTCTATAGAAAGAGTTACTGAGATATACAACACTGGCACAATTTTCACCTAAATCTGAAATGCAAATCTGAACTTAATACTCAGATTCATGGATTTGTGACATTCCCTGGATGAAGAACAAAAAATACCTGACAACTTTTGCAGTTTGTTGCCAGAGAAAGTTGTGGAGAAAGTAACATTTAGCAATTTATGGATCAGCTGCTCTTGAATTTGTTTAGTTTTAAAAAGATGTTGGACAGATTCAGGTACTATTTAATGGAAAGATGCATATCAAATGGCTGTCAACGCTGAGGAACTACAAGGGGGAGGGAAGACAAATAGGGAAAGCACATAACACTTGCCACCTTCTTTTGCCAGCTTTGGAAGGACGTGCTGGAGTAAATGTTTTGTTTGTCAGAGAGTTCCAGTAAGTAGCCTTGGATTTCACTGAATTTATAACCTCCGCATCCCAATTTCTGACCGTCCATCTTACTTCGGCAATCACTGTGCCAGAAACTTAATTTATAAATCTGTAGTTTAAAAGGTCTCCCAACTACCCTTCTACCAGAGCCCTCACTGAGAGACTTTATTTCAAGATTTACTTTGGCTTTCAGTAAGTTGGGGCTAGGCCAACTTTCTCATTTGTTCCTAGTTGAAGGTAATGTGCCTCTTAAACCTTCCATACCTAAGGAGAATGAAAATTATTTTGTGTTTTAAAAGTGTTACAAATTTTTACTTTAATAATAATCTCATTGTAGTGCAGAATAAAATAAAACCCAGCTTTTTTGCTACATGATGAATGCTATTTCCCGGTAATGTTGCTTTTTCAAGTAAAATGTGTCAGGTACTTTTAAGATGCACCCAATGTCCTTAAAACCATCTACCATATTTAACAGAACAGAACTCCTCATGTAACACTGAAATCTCCATAAATTTATATCAGTAATTTAATGAAGTTTTTTTCAACTTTCTTGCATCAATTGACATTCAATTTATCATTCCTTACACTCACTTCACAGGTCTAGACTGCATTAATGCCCAAAAGCTTTAGCTTAAAAATCTCAGAGATTATTATTACCTATTATTTTCAGTAAAGCTTATCAAATAGGAAAGAGTTACAACACAGTACTTACTAGATTTAAAACCACGTTAATTATAAATGGGGACAGGTAACTTAAGAAAGGAAAGGAACAGAAGAAACATGGAAAGACTAAGAAATTAAAAGGCATTATTTGCTCTGACAGAGATAATTGATTATCCTAATCACCTCACTTCTGATGCTGTTACATACACCACGTTAAATTTAGGTATCAATAAAGGAACGAAGGGTCAGAAGTTTTCATTACAGGCAATACTATCAATGAAACTTGGATTCTGATGTCCCACTTCTAATGTGTCTATTTGAGTAGAGCTGAATCTCTCTCTGTTATATACCCCCAGTGTTAATGCAGTATACTATTAGACTAAGAGGAATTTACAAAACACTGTACACTGTTTCAAAGCACAAGAGTCTAAACAATAAGTATTTAGTTAAACATGTATGTATTAAATGAGAAAACTGCCATCAATTCATCACTTTGGGGGGAACTTCAGCATTCTCTTTCAAACCCTCATCATAAAATACTGCCTGAAAATCCTCTTAGATCAATGTGGTGAGAATTTAATTAAATCAAGTTACTGAACTGTATCCATAAACAGTGGGTTTAATTCTGTCAACTTAGTATCACTAATGCCATCCATAAATTTTGTCACGTTTACAAACAAAGCATGAAAAAGCCACAGCTTCACTACATAATAAGTTACACTCTCTTGTGTGACTTTAATGGGCTCTGTTAGGATAACAGCAGCCAGCCAATTTAAAATTTTCAGGCTTCATTTTGTCAGCATCTGTGATCCAAGGGGTCATTCATTAAATTATGACCTCTTTCTTCTGTGTTATTTAACAAACAGAGAGGAAGGGAAAAAGGAAAATAATGTAAATACAAGAACAGTAAGGAAGCCCCCCAATATTGTTTAGTTACCTATAACTCATTAACAGATGAAAATTTGACCCTAACGTTGAAGACCCTTGTTGGTCAGCTAGTACAATCTTACAAAAAGAGTCTCCAAGATATGGACAGTGAAGAGTATGAGATGTCACCCGTATTTCCATATAAAATGGAAAATATTTTTTCTGAGCATTAGTAAATTGTATGTAAATAATCCTTAACATGGTATGGTGAAACATATTCAAATAATTTCATTACCATTTGCTCACCTAGTTCAGGGACAGCAGGGAAAAACTGACATAGATTAAATTGCATGGTGTTTATTTGGCCCATCATTTAAAATAAAATGTCTAAGGATAATTGATAAAAACTCATTTCTGGAAGTGCTAATTTTTCACCATTGACTAGAGAGAAATTGTGGTGAGTAGGCTTGATTTATGATATCTAACTAATAAAATAATAGAGATAATTGGAGGAAGTTTAATGCAGAAACCCCCCTTGAGGCAGCAAAAGAAATCTACGTGGACTTTCTTGAATAATGATGCCCTTGTCTAAAATCAGCATGCTTCGGCATGACAAAATATAAACAAGAATAAAATAATAACCTAAAGGCTTCATTTCTAAGTCTTCACTAGAAACTTCTGAAATAAATAAAAAAAAAAAAATTCAAAAGATATTATGAAGGAAGAAAATAGACTTGCTCACTGGTCAGATGTTAACAGATGAGCTAGTCTGTTGCCAGCACTGAAAAAGAAAATATTAATATAATCTGTTTGTTTAAGGAAGTCTGCAATGAAAAAACAAAACAAAACCAAATAAGAAATAAAATGAAGATGTCACAATTCCTTCTTTAAAATCTGTACTGAATAGATCACCAAAATGAAGATCAACAAAGAAAAGAACAGTCTCAAAAAGTGTCAATCATCTAACTTTTCTCTCCACCACAGGCCTGTTCTCAGCTTCCTTGTTTGCTCTCTGATGTATCTGCATGTTTATTAAGATTGGTTGAAATTGGCAAGATTGACACCCCAAAATTTATACACTCCAATGGAGCAGGGGTTGCAAAGCAGTTCATTGTCCAGTAGTACATTATCTGTGGCTTGGCTAAGACCGTGGATACAGATACAATCTAAGCACCAAAACCCATTAACTGGACATAAACCTAAACTTGTGTTTCTTTAGCATCCCTCTACATAAATGTCAATCACATTGGTTGTGGTGGTACAAATTCCCTTCAGTGCATTAGTCTCCTCCTGAATAAAACAATCCAAAGAGGGCAAGAAAACAACTTCAGAAAGAAATCTTACTTGCCTCTGAGTCACAGAGGGGTTTGGATTGGAAGGGACCTTTAAAGATCATCTAGTCCAAACCCCCTGTCATGGGCAGGAATACACAAGCCAATGATTTTATTTTTTTTTAAATGGGCCCTAAATTGAAAAAAAAACAAACAAACAAAAAAAACCACCTGTATTTGTTTCCTCTACATTACTAAGGTGCTGAATTATCCCCGTATCTAACTGGAAGCTTACCATTCTAGGAAGAGGACCTTCAACTCCTACATGCACACTCTATGCAATCTGATGAACATGGATTTTGTTTTCAAATATAACACTGTGTCATTCTAGGATCTAAAAAGTTTATATACAATAAAGAACATAATCACATCAATAAATCAGCATATTAAAAGA
Source organism: Oxyruncus cristatus (assembly GCA_013399855.1). Taxonomy (NCBI): domain Eukaryota; kingdom Metazoa; phylum Chordata; class Aves; order Passeriformes; family Cotingidae; genus Oxyruncus; species Oxyruncus cristatus. The sequence continues at coordinate 284,085 of VXAY01001659.1, forward strand.
ACATAAGTCCAATTTTAAAATATTTTTAATAAACTGTAAAATAAATACATTTAAAATTTTCCCTCTTGCTATTTTTCAAGTCTTCTGTTTTTTGAAATATTTTAAAATATATATTGGATTTGGACTCTACAGAGAAAAAGCTGACAGAAATATTTTGGGCTTGTGAGAGCAAAACCGGGATTACAGTCTCTCTTCTCACAGGCAATATGAACCTCATACACTTCAAGGAATTACAACAACAACAATTCCAAATCTTTTTACAGTCTGGGTTCTCAGCAGCACCAACCATTGCTACTGTTTCAAGTCACCCAGGGAAAGGAGAAAATTACCGACTTTCATAAACAGCATACATGTTTAAGAACTTTTGCAGTGTGTTTGAGTAATACATTGCAGTCATTCTGCTACTGCATGCCAACTGTTTCAAAATATGGCCTCTGCGTGTCCATACTTAATACTTCCCAAATTTATGTAATGTGAAATTGGTCTACAAATAGTGCATGTGCATAATAATAATAAGTAATAATTATTACTATTATGTAAGCCTCTCATTTGCCAGTTTGCATACCACAGATACTTTTTTAAAAAATTATAACCTTACCAATTCACATCCCTTGATATTTCTGCTGTCACAGTTCATAAACTCTGAGTGTGGCTAATTTTCTTCCTAAGTTAAAGGTAATTTGAATATCAGCTATTCATATCAGTTTATGTTTGCTCACCTTTTGTACTTGGATCGAACTTCCACAGCAATCTCCAAAGTCAGTTTAGTCTTAGAAAACACATGGGAGACTAATCAGGAATATATGAATACAGCAATCATAAACCAGCTGTGTTCAAAAGGGTTCTTCATGAGATGATATTAAATATTGTACAACTTTTATCTTCATGTAAATAAAGCTCATGACAAAAGAAGTATTGATGTGTTTTATTTGTTCACTTTGTCAACTGCAAGTATGAGACAAAGAGAAAAACAGTAAAATAGCAAAACCCTTACTCAGAATATTGCTTTTAACATATCATAAAGCAGGAGTATAACTGGTAACTTAGAGATACCAAAATTGATTATTTATACCCTGAAGCAATGCTATGTGCCAATAAGACCAAATGTTCTGTTCATGTTCTCTGAATACCAGGAGCTGACACAGGTTTGCTAGCCCTGCTGCTACCACCTAGACAACGTATGTGTCGCTGCGATGTAATACCTCATGAACTTTAGCAAATAGTACATACAGCTGCACACACAAATTGAAACGAGCCACACAGAAGAGCTAAATATAGTTGCTAGCAGAAATTTCTAGAATAGCCCAGGAGGGCTTTTACAAATCAGGACATGAAGAGTCCCTTCAAATTTAAATTTCCCTTGGCAGTTAACTGCTGCTGCATTAGCAAGTCTTGTGAACTGGAAAGCCCTGCTGAGCTGCCTTGCATAGAGTTCTGCTGCTGAAATCCCAAACACAACTGTCGGAGTCTTTGCAAGCTATAAGTATTTTCAAATGTGACAATTCATTCACATATGTACTAGAGAGCTATATTATGTCATACCTGTTTCACTGAACACAGGTAAAAGCTGATTAAAACATACATAATAAAAAATATGCACAAAGAAATCTGTTACATGTTTTAAAGGAGAAAAGTGTAAACTAGAATTAGACAGCTGAAAAAACAGCAGCAGACTTTAGAAGAGTGGGAGAAAAGAGTTCCAAAGGTAACACAACACAAAATAGATTACACACTGGAAATACTTACATAAACGCCAAGCCACTTTATGCATTTACACCCTGTAGTCTAATGTAGTGTACACTACATCCCTGTAGTGTAAATGGCCACAGGATTACAAATGAGAACTGACCAGAAGAATAAAACTGGAAGGCCAGCTACTCAAAACTCTCTCAAAGATAGCCACTGAGATAATTGCTCAAGAAGGAGAGATGAAAAGGGAAATGAAGAGCAGAAAATATTCTACATGAACATGCTCAGTTGTTTCAATTATCAAAACTAAGAAGCATCTAGAAAAAGTTTTAGATATTAAGATGCCCTTCTTTTCTGCTATATTTGGGTTCAGACATTCAAGGGTCCTTTGTTTTGCTAAATCAGGTTTAACTTATTGTTAGTTAACATATTTTCACAACATCATAAATTTCTCCCAGTCCCCAACATTGCAACTTCCCATCACTGACAGTTTTAAAACATATGTCTAGATATCACGGGATAAAACGTGAAGGTCACAAGAGGCCCATGAGAGATTACTGTTCTTAAAATTTCCTGGCGTTGCAAGGTATTTTAATTATGTCAACTACACCAGCAGCCTCCTTCAATTATCAAAGGTGGGCATGCAGTTCCTATGAAGTAGTGGTTATATTGACCTGGAACAATCTGTATTCTTCACAAGTTTTACAAAGAAATCATAGCTCACAGTGAGGAAAACATAGTTAACAACTAATTGTGTGGAAGCTATTTCTATTTTAATCAGAAATGTGAAACCATCTCATCATAAGCTATATGGAACAATGAATCTAAATCTCTGATTCCGTCACATAGATTCAGGTAAGCTGTATCAATTAAGGATACAGAACATAACTGGTAATCAAGTTTTCCCCTTTAATTTTAAACACTTCTTTGAACTCAAGCAAAGTGCAAACTAAAACAAATTTGCTGTGGAAAAAATACTACTGTCAGTGTCCTATAGGACTGAGGAACACATTGTGCATGATCGTGCATTTAAAAATCTTCCAGCATTATCTCTTTACTAAGGTCAAACTCAGCACCAGTTTAAAAATAGACTGTTCTGAAGGCGAAGGGGATCTTATGCAGACGCAAACATCACAGCAGGCCTTCTGGGTGTACAGGATGCTATAATCATTTGCTTGCTGACAATATACTTCTCTTTATATGGCAAGACACACTTCTGTCATTACACTTGCCCTAGTTCTTGAAACATCAAAGTTATTGTTCTGAGAATGCCACTAATTTATCCCTTAAAGCAAACATATCCCAACAAATAACACAAGAAATATGCTCACTACGTATCTCTTTTTTGCCTTAAGATATATACCACTAATTATTGAAACCCTAAAGGGCATTATGCTATGGATCATGGTTTTAAGAGAACAATATTTTAAGTTTTTACTTCTACCTTTTTCCCTAGTCCAAATTTCTGCTTTTATATTAATTTTTTACATTTCACAAAGGTAGCCATAAAAAAAGATACCTACAATAGCAGGTAAAATTGGAGCTGAGCGGCTAGAGAGTAGCACGCTAGACTATTCTACTCCATATTGACAGAAGACATGGGTCAAGTTCAAATCAGTTTAAGTTCTATTTATGAAATAAATGAAAGAGATTCTTGTTGATTCTTCCTACACCAAGTCATTAAATTACAAACATGACATGAAAATTTGTAGGTAACCCCTCGCTTTGCTTTCAGTTTTCTATCACATTAATTTTTTGCCTTCATTTTAGGTGTCTTATCCTTCATTCATGACACATTTCTCTCTGATTTTCAGTCAAAACGTTGATGCTGTCTTTTATGAATTAATATGGTCAGATTTAACCGAAAATTTAGTAAGTGAGCGAACAATTGCTTATGTACTTTAATCATGCTCCTATTCTCACTTAGGAAGTACTGTCCACATACATTTGCAAAGCATTCTCTTTACCATAGCATGCTAAATATGAGCAATCTTCAGATGTTTGCTTTCGGACTGCCAGCCACACCACTGATTGTTTCACCAAATGCATATGCCTGAAACTACTCGCTGTTTCTCCTTTAGAGCATTTGCAATCTAGTTATAAAACTCAAATGCAAACTTACCATTCTATGTATGTTCAGCCATTAACACACCAGTTTTCAAATGCATGACTGGGTGTTTTAGAAGCAGCTACATGACAAATATCACAACCACATCTACACAATAAGAGGATTTTAGAAAATCCCCTTCCATGCTATTAAACAAATTAAAACCACCATAAAACATACTGTAAACATTAACTGGTAATGTTGAATTCTAACCTTGAAAGTGTATAGCTGTTATGTCTCATGTCTTAAAAGTTCCATTGCTGAAATTTCATTTGATGCAGACAAACAAAATAATTCAGGTTGGAAGGGACCTCTGAGAGTCATCTACTTCAGCTGCTGGCCAAAACACATGCAACGAGAAAGGCAGATAAAGGTGCTTGGGTTTTCGCTTGTGCAGTTTTAATTAAGGATAGGGGTTTCAGAATCTCTAATGACTTAGCCATTCTAATTCTGCACTTCCCCCCCCCCCCCTAACTCGTCAGAATGCTCCTTGCTGCAATTGTGGCCATTGCTGCAATTGTGGCCATTGTCTCTTGTCCTTTTGCTGTGGACCTCTGAGAAGGACTTGACTTCATTTCTCTGTAGCTAATCAACAGATAAACAGACAAGAACATTAAGGTCCTCTTTCAGCTAAACAAATATACGTGCACCTATTTAAAGCTAAATGTTGTTAAAGTGCACTTGCCAAGAACAGATGATTGCACATTAAAAACTAATGTTACTTTCATGAAAACAGCCTTATATAATTTCCCCAGAAAATACAGTGATGATAAGGTTAATTATCATTTTAAACCTGATAATTTGCCATACCCTTGCTTTTCTCTTTGCTAACAGGCTGAAAAAAAAAAAAAAAAAAAAGGCCCAGACTGCTTATTACATGCAAAAATATTTATGTCCATAATATATTCGGTACAGGCCAAGACCCATGGTTTTTCTCCCAACTTCACCAATTAGATTGGAAATAAATATTTTTCATGTGTAAGCAAAATTCACTTTGTCAGCACCTGTGTAATTCATTGAAAGATTCCTAGAAGTAACATTCTGTAGTTAATATTTATGGTTGCTCATAATACAACTGATTAAACTGGCTAAGGGGAAGTTACTACTGAAAGATACAAAGTGACCTGTGGCAATATTTAATCTGTAATTTGTCCAAGAACACAATGTATGAAATATCTTGTAAAATAAAATACATCCTCAGTATTTCCCAGATTGTACACAAAATGAAAGCAGGCTAGCTGAAAAGGAAAAAAAAAAAAAAAAAC
>VXAY01001659.1:291365-312229 GCA_013399855.1 Oxyruncus cristatus
GGAGGGGGGAAGAAAAGTAAAAAGCCAAACCAAACAGCAACACCCCCACAAACAGAAAAACAGAAAACAAACCAAGCAAAAAAACACAACCCACAACTAGCAGCAAAAGACACAGCAATAGTGATTTACAGTTTTTCAAAGTTGTACCCTTCAGTCACTGTAAGAGTAATGCTTCATACAGGAACATATGGAATTATCTTACAGGCAGTCATTAAGATTAAACTGTTTACTAACTAACAGGAATTCACATTTTAAACAGAATTTCTGATGACTCCCCTGATGTCCAATTTCTTCATGGGATTCTAACCAGAATAAAAAAAAATAATTATTCAGATAATGGTTTGTTATTAAATCTCAACATTTCCCTTTAGAGCCAAAATTACCAATCTTTTAGCAAGGTTCTAGATACACTTATATACTATCAAGTTCCTGATGTAATTTAATAATTTTATCTGACATACATTGCAGTGACAGAAAGACAATTTCTTATTATTTAATTAACAACTGGCCACTGAATTACATTAGCTCACGTTAGTAAGGTTCATGTCCACTTTTGTCCAACAAGCTTAACTTGATAAACAATGAAGTGGTTTTAGTAAACTTGCAATGTAGTATTCTAATGGATACTGTAATAAATATTCAGCAAGCAACAACTAGTTTCTTAATTCAACAGCAAGGTACTTAATTCAACAGAAAGACCGATGAAACCAACATCAACCAGAATATGAAGTTCTCACTGGCCCTGGTTACAGTGTTATAGTAGTCTTCCCAATCAACCAACACCTCTTTCACAAATGGCCCAGGACAGCTGACTGACTTCCACATCATTAACTTTTTCAAAATAAAATATCTTTATGTTTAATTATCCAAATTGTAATTTGACCACTAAAGAACCTGTAAGCCATAACATCTATCATATGTTACTTTTTGGCCTAAGGAGTCTAGCCAGACCCTTTCCAGAAGTGATTCTTGCAATCAAATCTTCCTACTCATATCCATAGACTTTAAATCAAGTAACTATAACTGCAACAAGTTCTTTCCTCCACAACTGCTCAGCTTCCACAGTATTACATTAATTGCCCACTTAAACCCGTCCTGAGCACTTCATGATAAAACCAAGGATCATGTAGAGTATCTGAAAAGTTTCCTTATAAAATGGATTTTGCTTACTTTATAAATAGAAGATGCAAGTCTTTCTTCCACGAACAGTATTAACACACATATGTAACATGATATCTACACTAAAAATAGATAGTAACACAGATAACAAAACTAGAACTACATATTTGATTTTTATCAGGAAAAGACATGAGAGGTTTTTTTCCCATAAAAGAACAGAATAGGAAAAGATTTTCTGAGGTCACTGAGGCACAGAAACTCAAGTGATTATTTAGCTTCTGTGTCAGCACAACCTCCTTTGCAGTGTCCTACCTGCCAGAAGACAGATGACTTGGTACAGAGACCTAAGTACAAACAAAAATAGAATAGAAATTGGAAGACTTAAGAAGGTCAAGCAGAGGTATTCGTAAAAGGTTGTCCAGAAAGAAGCTTTCTTAAAAATAATACAAGAACCATTAAATGTCCATTCACGCTATATCTATCAGAATTTAGTGGAAGTCTTTTCATAATTACAACTACTAATTCAAATTCAACGCAGTTCCTTCAATAAGTACCTTCTTACTGATATTTACTTTACTAGGCTAGTCTCAAGAATGAAATTCCAATTAGTGATCTTTTACGAATTCAATTTTCACCATTAGAGAACTCTTTTGTTTTATCAACTAAATGGGACTAGATTCCCTCAAAAGTGGGATTATTCAGATTTGTATGTATAGGCTGAAACTTGTTACACCATCACATAATATCATCATCACAATTATCTTTTCCAGTTCTTGTTTCTGACCAGCTGCCAGTGAGGGACGCAGCCACAGAAACAACCTCACATGCAGTACTCCAATTCTTCCTCCAGAATGCTGATCTGCACTGCATTTTTCAAAGACCAAACACACAGAGCCTTACACAAAAATGCTTAGCAGTTCACCCAAAGTAGGGGAGTTTACAGAAAGGTCTGAGCATAATCTTACAGTCCGAGGAAGCAGTGACAGAAACCACTTAACATCCCTCATAAAGATACTAAGGATAGGAGATAGAAAGTATGCTTTTGCCTTTATTTTTTTTAATGTCAAGGAAATTTCTATGTAGAAAGCTGGGTTTGTACTTAAAGCAATTACACTTCTATATGAGAACTCACAAGAAGCTGACAAAATATACAACATTTATTTCATTGTTTTTAAACATACTGCCCATTTTCATTTAGCTATTTTAGTTCAAACCTTTAAAAGCATGTTACCACTCAGAAAGTACAGAACGAACAGCACTGGTTGTCATTTTTTTTCTAGATTAAATTACCATAGCTATTTTTATTTGACACTTAAGAACACATTCTACATTAGAAATGGAGGGACACCTGGAACTTACCCAGCAAGTAGGTTCCTGCTCTCAGTCACACCTTGGAGAAGGTGTTCTCTCTATTACAGACAAAACTCAAACTCTAAATTAACCTCTAATTTTTAATCTCCAGGTTAAAAATTTGCATCTGGAAACATTTACAACCCTGAAATTTCAACATTCGAAAATCTAACAACATAATTTATACTGCAAACTTTTATTTATTTAAGAAAACATGTCAAGGGTCTGAATTAATACTGTTGTGTCTCCAGTTCAAAAACTTACTCAAATTATGTCACATCAATAAAATACCCATTCAACATACATATGCTGATTTGCAACATGCAACATGTTGCACCAACTTTTTTCTATATTAAGAAAGGAACTTCGGAATAAAAAGAAGGCATGATTTTACAATCAGGACATGAGGTTTTCCATAAAGACAACCAAAATGAATTCTAGACCTAGAAATCACTCTTTGGCAGCATCTTTTTATAACAATGCCTGCATTTCTGCCCAGTAGAAACCAAGTTACATACAGGCAAGTTGGTAAAAATGTCTATTAATCCGCAAGAGAAGAGCGCTATCTCCACAAGTACCGGGAATTGCCATTGCGGCATATATTCCTGAGGAACGTCATGACCTGTACAGCCCACAAGGTGATGCACAGTGCTACAGCTACCATGCTGTTGGCACTCATATCTGATAAAGTTCTACATAACTGCTCAGATCTACCTCAGCAGAGCTCTCACAAAACACAATGCCTGTTTCAACACAAAAGTTATTGAAAAACAGGCATCCATTTATCTTTGAAAGATGACCTCATGCCACATGGCTGTTTTCGCTTTGAAGATAAATAAAGGCATTTCCAAAACAAAAAAAACCCACATACTTTTTTTTTTTTTTAATCTGTTTAAGATATGCAAAGATAGTGTTCTGGAACATAAGAAATTACTTAATTTATTAAATAATTATTCCTGGTTTGATTTTTAGCTTATAAGTCCAAGTAATATAGCAGTACCTAAATTAAGCACTTGAGCAAGTGATCAAGTTAAGAATGATATGTATTTCCCTTAGCTTTGAGTCAACTTAAAATTATGAGTTCAAAAGTTAAAACATGTAACATTGAGCTCTTTTAATGCTGGTATCAATAAGGAAGTGTTGAAGCTCAGAGGAAAAAAAAAAATTCTTGCCTCTAGGCTGAGGTAAGATTTAACTATTTGTAAAACATTAAACTGTGATTACACAAATAATTTTTTGCTACCAACTTATTCTCTCCATTATTTTTATTTGACTCTAATTTTATAGTTTTAAGGACTAATGCCATTCTAAATATTATGTCCAAAACAAGGTAAATGCACACGAGTACACACACAGCGGCTAATCTCACAGATGTGGTTGTGATGCATGGTTTCATCTACATCAGATACAGAGACAGGGATTACAGAGACACACGCAATCTTCACTTAGTACCTTAACTAGGCATAAACACCACCAAGAACTTGGGGACAGGGTGTTCATTTGCAAAAAAATAGAGGAGACAGTGGACAAATGTAAAGCAGCCAAGAAGGATACAAAAGAAGGTTTACATAATCCATCTGCCCATCTCAGTCACATCAACACTTTCTCAACTAGATTTCTGAAGGAACAGAAAAAGCAGCAGAAGGCCTTCCCCGTTCATGCCTTAGGTAAATCAGCCAATTCCTCTGAGGACCACCACGTAACATTCATATACATAGGATATCTGTTCACCAGTGAGTTACAGGAATCATAGGTAAATAATCAAAATGAAAAGAATAAAAGTATTAACCTGTTTACACAATAAAAGCCTCATATGTCAAAATTAAGGCTCAAAAACTCACGAGTACAAAATCACATTCAGATACTATATCCTGCAAGCCTCTACAACACAACGCAATTAAAAACTTTACAATACAATATTAAGCCAAGGATGATTCTAACAAACCCATATAATGAATTACTTAAAAGTTGTTACTGATATTTAAAATATTCTTCAATATTTTCATACCAAAACTATTCAACAGATTATATTTACATTGTTTAACTTTCTTTGTATTGATCCTAAAGTCCTTTTTGAATTCTCTTACCTGATTAGTCAATGTACTTCCCAAAGACTAAGAAAAACTTCAGTACAGTGCATAAATGCAATGTAATTTCTTCCATGTGAGTGTACATAAACTTCACGATTGCCTTTGAGATGAGGCAAAACTTTCCAAATATACAAAAAAAACCCACAGCATTTAAAAGACCAGCTAACATGCTCAAACCTACAGCTAAGGGAAAGCAGTCAATGAAGATATCTCAGATGGAACCACAAACATTTAAAAAGAATAACAAAAATGAAACTACTAATTCTGTTTTCTGATCAGACAACATGGTCATTTTCTGTTCAGTCTGTTAATTACTAATCAGTTACATTGACTGGTTTAAACAATCACCAGAGCATGACTTGGGCAGAGGGATGCCCACACAGGCAGAATCAAATGTTACAAGCAACCATTAAATGACCTGAAATTGAAGTCCTTTTGCAATATTAGGTATTGCAAACCTGAATAAATGTAGCTGGGCCATTTACAGAAAATTTTACATTACAGACCATAAGGCAGATCACAATGTAAATTTTAAGTGTGTAACAAAAGAAGAATATGTGAGAGGGTTGGCTTTAAGACCTGGTAGCGAAAATTGTCTTACAAATTACCACTACAGTGAAGACATAGGCAAAAAAAATGGAAAAATTAAAAGAGATATACGAAATAAAGGAAGCCAGATAATACAGCTTCCAAAGACTTTTCTGTTATAATCTACATATTATGTATTTCACTTAGAAAACTAAAACCTTAAGCTTAAACTATCCAAGCATGTAGTACAAGTATGTATTATATTACTGTGTCAGTTATGCACACTTTGACATTCCATTTCTATATTATATTAAAGTTGAAATGGGGTTTCTGTCCTCTGTTAGTCTTGAATATTTTCAACAGTGAAACACTGCCACCTTTTGACTTGATACACAGACCTCCCCATTGTAAATGCAATATTTTTTTTTTTTTTTTTGCTCCATCTCTCCATTAGGGAGGTGGTTGAATTCTTATGATCTTATCTAAAATTTTATTCAGTAGACATATTTCTCCAGGAAAAAAAAATAAATAGGGGTTGATAAGGAAAGACTAATATTTCTCAAAAATATGAGTGCATAGCCAAACAACTTTAAAGGAATACTCCATTAAGCCACAATGTTTAATCTATTTTATCTCTTTATCTCACAACTTTTTGTTCTTGGCAGTTTTGGTATACATATACACTGTATCACACAATATCTTGCACGGCATTCCTTTCTAGTAAAACTTGGTAATGCATTCTTTGAACATCTGAGTTTTGAAAATGGATGTTAGAATAACAATAATGTGTTATTAAAAATTTTATGTTCCTTGCTCATATACACACTTACATGATTCTAGATTAAATACTGATGGTTCAACATCTATATAAGCACATTTTGAAATGGATTCAAAATTACTTACACCAATGACACAATGTCCCCACGTTGTACATCATAATTTCGAATGCTCCAGTGGTTTAAAAGCACTACATCAGATGCCTGTCTTCCCCCGGGATTCAAAGAAGGCTGAGAGAGGGGGAGAAAAAAAAAATTAAACATCTTTAGATCTACATTTCCTTTATGAATTTTCCACCTAACTCTCATTCCACCAGGTGAAATCCATTAAAATCAGTAAAAACATACCCACTTACTGTAAGAGGCCAAGAATCTGTTGTATTATGGGAAATATATTTCTTTATTAAATGACATGTTAAATACAGTTAATTTCTGACAAACTGTGCTTCACATCTTTTAATGCACTACTGCATGTAAATCAAATCACACAGGTTAAATACTTATGGGAAGCCCGATGAAAAGAAGGGATTGCCTTTAGTGCTTATCATTTAATATTAAAATCAAAGGAGAACCAAGAACACTAATTCCAAGAAAGAAAAAAAGCAACAATTTTTTTGCTGGCATCTTACTGCTTATACAAGTATAACGCACTAAAAATTAAATATGTTCTTGTAACAATACTAATTCCAGCATCTTTTGCAAAGGGAAAAACAAACCCTATATTTACAGCATGCATTGGCACTGGCAGTAACTGTGGGCCTTCCGTAACAGGATACATAGGAGCTTGAGCTCTCACAGAACCACACATAGAAACGAGGCCAGTCACTAAAGTCAGCATTAAAATAGCCAAGTAATAAATGAGTACAGAGTATTAGGAGGTATGGAGAACCACACGTAATTATTTTAGGGGATGTGATACAAAACCAGGGTAGCTGGTCAATGCAGGCTCCAAGTTAACCCGTAGGAATTGTCAGAGGAAGGAAGTAGCCCATCACACTACTGTCTTCATTTAGTTTTGCAGAGCTCATTTCAATAAAAATACTCCTTTTTACTAGATAGAAAGTATTTAAGACTATTCCAGGCTAAAGTCCTCTGATAGCTTATTTCTCAGTAAGCTTTTTCAGTCTCTTCAAATACAATTACAGTATCTCCAAGCTGGACAGCAGATGACCTCTAATTTAGATTCAAGAGTTAGGTGACATATGCAATAAAACAGAGTATTGAGATTAGGCAGCCCTTCATTTGTCAGTATGAGAGCTGCAATATTAGCTCAATTTTTTTGGTAGTTGTTTTTGGGGTTTTTGTTTGTTTTGTAGAAGAGGGTTTTGGTGCTCACCTTACAATCTAAATCTAACTTGGACCTTCCCACGAACCACTAGACTTTCACTGCTGATACGCCCCTTCCCAGATTGATAGTACCTTTGATGAGCAAACCAGTTGGGACACTGAAAGGAACTGTTCAACCAAGTAACTACACAATGTTAAACTTCATTGTATTCTTACTCAGGAAAACTTCGCTCTCAAATACAGATTGTAAATTCAAAAGCAAATGGAAATGCAGATTTCTCTTTGCTACAGTTTCTTCGTATTTTCTTTGCTAACTTGATTGGTTGAAAAACATCTATTTCAAATCAGACTTGTGAAAAAATGGCTTTTCAAGGTGCAAGAGGAAGTAATGTGCTGGGGTCCTCAGTAGGTGTAATTCAAATGAACAGTAAGCAATATGATAGGTCAAAAGAATAAATGTGTCAGGGGAAGGGGAGGGATATGACACAATATGTTTATTTCAACAGCAAACAAGGCTAGTTTTGAGCTGTGGCCTATGGGCAAGTTTCTGGTCAAGTAAGTCTGCAGATCAATGCAGATCACCTTAACATCCAGAGAGATGTGGTTCAAGTCTAAACTATAAACATATTAGCATTGGTCACTATTTTATCTACCAGACTCAAAGCATTGCAAGAACCAGATAAATGAACACCAGAAGCTAAGTAGCAGATATTTGATTACTAGTTTTTAATCAGGATTTCCAAAATTATTTACTGACTTCATAGCATTTTCCACCAAAGGATCATTTATTTACATACAAATAATCTACATACACATGCATTAACAATTCAGTCATACTCATTTTGCTAAATGCAGGCAGATACAGGCCAGAAGCTAACACCAGTACAAAGTATAAGGCAAAGACTAATCTTACAAAGCAGGAATCATACATATAGGATATTCTCACAAAGTAAACTCCTTAGTATTCAAAAGTATCTATTTTTAAGGGCCAAAAAGATGAAACAAACAGAAATTTTAAAACTATTGCTCCAAAAGATGATGTATTTCACAGCTGATATTTAAAAAATATCTACATGACTGTTCATGGACTTTTCCTCTCAAATAAATCTATATGAACTACATCCTACAGAGAAATATACCACGTAGGTACAGTATTGCCCTAGTAGGGTTGTTGCAGCTGACTCCTACTGTTTCTGTATTTAAAGAAAGGAAATGCTTTAGAATTGAAATGCATTTAGATATTACATAATCTTTTTAACTTAAAGCACTATAAATGCATTTTTAACAATAGCTAACATGGTTTTGACATACAGAGTAGGTATCCCACTCATTATACAATAGAATTACGTTTGAGAAAAATATGACAGTGTTGGGTTTTTCCTTCTGACAAAACAACCTGACAAATGCAGAGACAAAGACACAATTATGTTAGAAGCAATTTAAGGAAAACTAGGAGACTTTCATTTCACATCAGTGATTACTTTTATCTACTACAAAAAAGAAAATCTAAATCCTTCAGTAAGCTTTTCTCTACTGTAAATTACAAAAATTGGATTCTACAGCAAAAAGTATAGAAATAACACAACTTATTCCCCATTATATTTTTACTAGTAGTAAGGTTTCAGGTCTACCAAAACCAAAATACAGTTTCTGAAAGTGAGTCAACAAATAGGTTATAAGGAACAAGGGTTCTTTATAAGAAAAAAACTAATACATTCCTTCTTCTAGCTTGAAGTATTATGACTTCTTTGCTCAAGTTCTTGGCATAACAGCCTGCTACAAATGAGACACACAGGTCTTAATTTAAACTGTGGTGCAGAAGCCCCAAAACATTCACTCTTTCTAATCACTAACTAATCTAATGCTAAAAGCATGCAAATTGAGATCCCCAGCCATGTGATGAAGCCTCATAGGACATGAGGTTCTATAAGTAGGAGGATAAAAACATGCCTTTTTACTACACATAATGATTAACTTGGTAGTTTTAATGTTACTAGTGATGGTCACAATTTATTTGCTTGAAGCTTGGGGAACACAAAGAATATTCACATAAGCTTAGAGGCTTAGGTACAGTAATCCTAATAATAAAGTTAGGAGAAACTGCCACAGAATAATTACAACTGCTATTATGCATAATGGAATAGAACATTCAATAATGTTTGCTGTGGAAACAAGTGTGCTTTGTCAGAGATCGCTGCTCAGGCCATTGCTATAATCCTTTGTATTGAACTGTTTGCAACAGAACTTCCACATAAAGCTACACATACGCTGTCAACTTCCATCTCTGTTTCACTGGAAAGCAGTCCATTTGATTTAAGGAATTTACAAATTCATATATCCATAGTGAGTTCCTTTTCCACATCATTATGTATGAAGAGTTCATAATACCAGACAAGCAATGAAACTCAATAAAAAATAACATAAATCAATATCAAGATGGCCACATAATAACAAACATTTTACAGTATAGAGTACAAGACTACATTATGTGACTATACTATAGTACAGTATGTGACTACAAGAGGAGTCACACAAAAAATCCACAACAAGCAATTAAGAAATCTTGCTACCAGTTATTTTTTCACTTACATTCAATGCTGTAAACAGATTACAACTCACTTGAAACTCACTATTAACAGAATGCTAGATGAGCACATCTATCTGTAAAATCCTAAGCAACAAAACCACCTCATGTGAGGATTAAAAAGAGCCCAGTAATCTAAGAAATGGAACAGGAAATGACACAATTAAAAAAATCTTAAAATTATAAACTGCAATAGTTCACTGTTATTCCCTATAGGCTAGGGTTAATACACATATACACTGAAGTCAGTACAAGCGAAAGAATTATGACTGAAATTATGACTGAATTATGGCTGAAAGCACTGTAGAAACACAGAATCAGCTTGAGACAATGAAATGCATGAAGCCTGTCTTAACTGATTGGGAATAAATCAGAAAATTTGTATTTTCATTAGAAGTTTTATTCAGGACGTTTGTTAGGGTGTCAGAGTATTACCATCATCAGTAACTATGAAGCAGCAGTAAGGCTGGTTCAAAACAAAAAGAAAATGAGGGGGAGACAGAGCACAACAGAGAACAAGAGCAGGAGAGTGTGTGGGACAGAGATTTATGTCTTGCTTCTTGAAAAAACTTTTAATTTCAGGCTCAGCGGGAATCACAATGGTGAGTACCCAAAGCCAGCTAGACATTTTAGATGTGTATTACAAACAATTCTTGGAAATCTTACCGTGGTATCTTCAAACTGAGACAATAAGGTATCATTGGAAGCATGTGATTGAAGGATATATGACTACGAACTGACTGAACTTCACCCGCCCTCATACCCAGAGCTTTCAGATACATCCAGTATAGATCACTTTTCAAAGAACACAGTAAACAGACAGAATTGCAACATGATGACCAGTTCTCCTTTAAGCTACTCTGCAAGAAAGGGATACATTCCTTATAATTATGTCCTTGTCAGACTTGCTTAAATGACTAATAAATCTTGGCAAAGAAATGAGTATCTTATTAAAAGCACTAGGATTTTTATTTTTTTGATAATCTGGAAAACATCCATATGCATGGAAGTTTGATTTAAACTTCTATTTCAGTGCTACAGTCCAGGAATAAAACCAGAGAATTTTACAGACACTGAGATGTCAGTAAAATTACAAATGTCAGCTTTCAAGCTAGCCATACTTCAATCAACAGAGGTAATGTTTAGTCAACAGACACAGCAAGGGAAGAGCTTCAATTTTAATCACCCAGTGAATAGATACTGCTTTCCCTAGCCACTACAGAGAGCATATCCTTCTTTGTCAGGTTGAATAAATCTGAGCAAATAACTGTAGGGTTTTTCAAATCTTCCATGGATAAACCATAGTTAATGATATGCCTTTCAAGCAACTAGAGAAGCAACACTCCAGAACAATGCCAAACTAAACAAAACAACTGCCAAACACCTGGGACTTTGACTTTCAAGAAGACGTAGAACTGAGGTATTGACCAGAGGGGCCCAATAGCTTGTGGAGAGGGAAAATCTAAAAACATTTTTTCCAGATACTGAGGTAAAACTATCAAGCAAGAACAGATGTCAAACAGAACACTAAATCAGAGACAGAAAAGAGTAAACAATGAAAGGTAATGTGGCATGCTAAAAAAAAAAAAAACACCTCAAAATTTAGATGTTCAGGTCATGCTCGCCAGTAGCAAAAAAACAAAACCCAAACAAACAAAAACATAAAACCAAAATCAGAAAATCCAATATGCATCTGTATCTTGAATGTTCCATGTGGTTCTAGATCCCCATATGCTTTTTATAGCATTAAACACAAATTAGCCAAGTCTGGGATCTAGCCCAAGTTTTGTCTGTGTAAATGCTACACAATTCAAACTCCAGCAGCTGGTCTTGATTGCTATGAAACCTCTCTTCAAGGTTCTGAGTTTACCCAGATAATCAGAAAAGAGGGCTTGACATCTAAGATTTGAATTCTTAGTCTCTGCTATTTGCAATGTTGCAGGATTGGAACAAAATATAATATGGTTATTAGTGGTGAGGCACAGCAATGCGACTGCTTATGATTTAAAATGCAAAGTAACAATACAGAAATTGGCTACATTATAATCTATCTTTTTCAAGTCCCAAAACCAGAGGAAAAGTAGCTGTTCAGTATCATGAGTACTTATTGTCTAAATGTTACACAGGCTATTTATAGTTATTTGCTTACACTGTATAAACACTCAGTAAAACCAAAGTAAAAACACTGAACTGATACCTATGTCCTGGTAATGTATTAATATTATATATTATTCATGCCACTTTCAGCATTCTTCACTGCAATGGTGCCATACATGTTCACTAGTAGGAGCAAGTATAGGAAAAACCAGTTTTGCCTTAACAGTTACTATAATGCAGCTACTAAAAATTAATAAAGCCTCTTTGTGAGTCATCAATTCAATCACAAGAGACAAAACGTATTGTTCCAAATATTTCTAAATGTCTAGGAAGGTATCAAACCAACATATCTTTATGATTACTTCTCCATATATTTTACTTTTACTGAGACAGAATTTTGGGAAGTTTTGTTCTCAAAAGATTTTCTTTCACATCACAAAAGTATTTTTTTAACAAAGTAGAAATTAAACTATTTCATCCTACAATGTTGTCATTTAATAACAACCAAGAAAAAGATTTTTTCCACCTTGCTATTGTCAGTGGAGAGTCACTTTTTAATTTCCTGAGAGACAAAAGATATTACCAGCAATACCTGCATTGATGCTCCTTCCACTCTTGCGACGCAGGCAACTCTGTCCAGGAAAGTCACAGTTACAGGAACGGCAACAAAGAAACCTTTTAAAAAGGCTTTAATGTATCTCTTCCCCAAACCCTGAGCCTGTGCCATAATCTGAAAAACAGGAAGGAAAACAAACAAACAAACAAATTTGAAGTAACGTCAATACATAGCAATTCAACAACGACTATTAAGAATATTATCTGTTAGGGCCTCACAATACCCACAGTGAAAAAAAAAAAAAAATAGAGTGTGAACACGAGAAAGGAAAAAAACCCAAACAACTATAAATCTTCAGCAGAATTTAAATGTCTATTCTACGCAACATCTTGATACTTGACATTTACCCTTTGAACATTTCTTGTGATCCTATGCTAAATAATAACCAGACAAAATCTAACAATGCATTTTGGGGAAAAAAAAATTATAAATAACTTTCTCTCCATACACTGGTAATTATTAATTTCTGAACCCCAAAGATGGATTGTGTGAAAGAAAGAAAGGCTATTTGCAACATATTAGCTTTTCTTTATTAAATACTTCCACACATGAAGTATTTCAAATGCATCATGTCCACACTTGTGGTAACTGCAAACATGTAAAATCCATTCAAATTGTCACATATATCATAGGGACACACAGTAACACAATGAGTCCTTGTTCACAACTACATCAGAAAGTTAAAAGCATACTGGCAGTCTGGGCAGTTAAGTAATGACCCATGGTAATTACACTCCAACTCATGTATTATGTTATCTCCCATCTATTTATTTAAACCTGAACCACTGACCACGCTTGAAAAATACCTACAAAGTACACTGAAACACAAGTTGTTTGATTGTATTAGTTATACCTCTGAAAAGCAAGCTGAATATCCAGGTACTACTGCCAAGGTACAAGACTATTTTACATAACTGCAGTTTTATTATAAGAAATGCTGCCTTTCACCCGTTGGCAATTCCCCTTTAAACTGCTGCTTCTACCTAATGAATCCTTTCTTATAACAAAATATTTTTAACACAAAGGTAAGTTACTACTGATAGCAAAAAGGCACAAAAAGAGTTAAAAATGGCTCAGGTGGTACACCTTGCCCTGCTGAGCCAGGAGAAGTTAATTGCCTAAAGTTTGCTCTACCTGCTTCGCTAGAAGAACATTTTTAAGAGCACTGGTTCTGTTCTGCTCATCATATTCTGTTATGCTCACTGGACCAAAGTCCTTATTATAGAAAGAATGCTAAGGAATAGTGTACAATAGACCACTAGGTAATAAATCAGTTAAATTAGACATTTGAATAAGATACAGAAGGCCCAGAGCCAGGATTTTGCAAGCTTGAAGAATCTTGAANCTAAGGAGTAGTGTACAATAGACCACTAGGTAATAAATCAGTTAAATTAGACATTTGAATAAGATACAGAAGGCCCAGAGCCAGGATTTTGCAAGCTTGAAGAATCTTGAAGAATCCAGGTCACCTAACAAAGAAAGATGAAAAGTTTAACCCAAGGAAGATGTTCGTGGCGACCCCCAGAGGGATGAAGGCTCCAGTCACCGGTGACCACCCTAGTGAAGAACTGCATATGTGCCAAGGAAAATTCTTGAAAGTCTCCGCCCAGAGACCAGCCTGCTTATTAATATGTATGTTAGAAGGTGTAACCATGTGTCAGAAGTGTATAAAATGGCTTGGTTTTGCACTTTTGAGCCAAGCAAGTTTCTCCAGCACAAGCTGGCTTCTTCCCAACATCGAATAAACAAATACCTTGCTGCTTAAAGATGCAAAGTCTTTGAGCAGTTCTTTTATTCCAAGGGGTTTTGGCATCACTCCATGCCAGTATCTCTTTGAACAGTGCACACATTTTTGCCAGGTCTATTTCGTAAGCTTTCCCCTCCAAAAAGCACAGACAAGCATTTACCATTGGATAAGTGTGTGCACGTGTAAAGTTGCCATGCCATTGACACAACAGTTCATCATCCAGCTGCCAGTAAATGGAAGGTTATCCATCACTCTTTCAGTATGAGGGGCTTCAAGTTATCTTGCACTGCCACAGGGAAAGAGCTGGAACTGAAGCAGCAGAAAGGCAGTTTGCAGCATTATCTTCTACCAATAACTCTGCATGTGAATGGATAATCTTCAACTGATAAACACTGTTTGATTAAAATCTGCAGCGTTTTCTTTTCTTTCACTTTGGTGGTCATAGGAGAAAAGAAGGGAAAAAAGTAATTATAAGCATCTACTTCAGTCACAAGAAAGAATTTAGGGTGGTAAAGGGTAGACACAACAAAGATCCTTAAAATTAAAAAAATTCAGGTTGGAGTATTTGTTTATACATAAATAAAACATTAGATAGCTATTACTCCTGAAAGTACTATTCTGCTCTCAGAGATTTCTAAAAACATCTGCAGATTTTAAGAGTATCATGTTTCTGGAGTGAAATTCTGAAATACAGTGCAATATTTGGTTTATGTTGACAAAAGATTTAAATGCATGTCAGTGAAGCAAGCAAAGTATTGTTTGCTGAAAAAAATAAATTCCCCAACATATATGTCTGGATCTCTGCCCTTGCATAAGATCAACAATCACAACACTTCAAAGACGGAACAAAAAAAAAAAAAAAAAAAAACCAAAAACAAAAAAACAACCAACCAAAAAAAAAAGGCAAAAAAAAGCAGGAAAAAAAACCATTAGAGATTCATACACTTTTCAACATTTGTAAGTTACACTTGGTTTAGGGAAAAAAAACAATTAAACAGAATAATTCGGTAGAACTGACAAACTTGAAAGCAACAACCTTGAAAAGTTGTTTAAAATGGCAACATGGACAAGAAAAATCCAAGCTCAAAAATGCTAGCATATAGCAGGTCAAAGCATTAAGAATTTCATATTGTGCAGCTCAGAGATTAAGGCAGATGGAGCACAGCATTATCTGGACTGGAGTATTTGGTGCACAAAAGGTCCAGGTATTATAATGAGCCTCTTGTGGGTACTACAACATATGGAGAAGAGATGCTATTTAGATAGCTCTCTATGTATAAAATGTTTATTTTTTCTTACACTTGCCTGCACATTAGAAGACACTGTTTATCAAACAGCCTGCAGAAAATCACCAAGTAATTCGGAAAGCCCCAGGTTACAATATATTTGCAAACCTAGGTACTTAAAAATTACCCGCAGAAGTATGATAGGAAAAACAGCTGTAAAAACAAGGCATTAGCAGTCATCCACAAAGGAAACAGAATGGTCCCTGATATGCTTCTACAAAAAGGCATGTGAGGGAACAGGAAGAAGGGAATTACAACGTATATGCAAAAAACCTACCCTGCCAAGACTGCTACGTTAGTTTGAAATGACCTATTTGATCTTGTTCACGAATCAGTAACTACACTATATATAGTTCCATAATCCATTGAAATAACCAACTGTCAATCACGATATACATTTTTCTATAAATCAATGGCATCATACTAGAATTCAGGCATGTGCAGTTTGAAAACAAAGACTTTCATAATAAAAAATACCACAACACATGAATGGGCCCAATTGTATTGCATCCTATGAAACATAAACTGAGGACAAAAGCTTTTGGTTTAAGACCGGTCTAACTGGAAGACAAGGTTATACATGGTATAACTGTGGAAGTTGACATGCCATATGTAGGATGGAAAAAGTCCTGTCAGAAATGGACTTGTGAAGAGAATGAAGAAAACAGCCTAAATGCTGTAAAAACAGAAGTTTTTAATGTTGTTTAAACATGTTTCAAAATGGGTTTTTTGTAAGTTTTTGCTAAGTCACAGTTCTTCTTCCCAAAATCCCCTTCGAAAACTGTTATCTCTACTCAGGAATGTGCTGGGAAGATATCTAGAAGTTTTCCTATTGGCCTTTGTTAACCCTTTCCTTTTGGATGTTAACCCTTACTTGTTATTGGTGGATTCTGTAAACCCCCTGAGATTTCTTTTGGTGTTTTTCTGATCCCCCTAAAACCTATATAGACCCCAACCCATAATAAATCTCTCTCTCTCGCTCGTCTCTCTCCTCTGGTCTGCGTGAGTCTTTGCCGGGACTCCCTGGGACAAGGTGGAAGGGGAGTAGGTGGGGAGCATTCATTCACCAGGTAATGGGCTCATAACCCAAACCTGGGGTGCCCCCATATTCCCAATCACCGCCGCAGAATGTAACAACCATGTAACAACAGGATGTTGCTCAGTATCAGAATTTGTGTGATCTTTCTGACATGTGCCCTTTCTACAACCTTTCATGATACAAGGCCTGAGCCAAATACCGCCATGCAGCCTGATTCATTCCCCACTTTAGTTGTACATTTCAATAATTTCTACATTACAGGGATTACTGTAAGGGTACAAGTATGCAGACCTCTTAGTAGGCTGGTTTAAATCACATAAATTTATCCAAGTAGAGGCTGATGCACAGATATGATGGTGATGAATGCCGCAGAAGAATCAAAATAGACAAGCCCACATAAGCCTTCAGTTAAAATAACCAATATAGATCAGTGCATTTAAATTTTCATTTAAAATACTATCTAGTTCCAGAAGGATCTCTCATTTATCCTTCAATAAAGACAGCTTCATCCTGGTATTATTCCACCATATTGGTAGCATGTCTATTCCATTCATGTATTTTCACTCAGGTTTTGCTCACCCTATTTCTGCATCATATTACTCTCTCTGCAACCCCTGGCACACAAACATTAAAAAAACAGCACTCCATTGTGAGTTTGGAAATGTCACAGGTCATGGAAATGACTGCTGTGTCATTGAAGGAACAAATCCTAACCTAATCAGCAGTTTCAGCGACTACACGTGTATGCTCTGTTGTTCTCTTTCTTCTAAGTTAGTCATTTTGTGCTGATGCCTAGATGTTTTTCTTGTTCCAAATACAAAGCAGCAGATTTTGTTAGCTTCAACTCCATTTTGTACCATTTTTTTGCCTTAATTTGAATTAAAGCAATTACAATTTCCATGTAATAGCTGCCATCACTATGAAATATGCAGAATTTTTTTCCAATATACCACAATACAGAAAAACAACAATAAAAATCCACTTTTGTAATCTTCTCAGAGCTATAACATACAGAGAAGTTGTCAGAAGCAGAAAAAAACTGATCAACATAATGAGCTTTCAGGTCACAAACCAAATAAAAAAGCTTAAACCACAACACTCAGCAACATAATCTGTCACAGAATTATTTCTGGAGGAAAAAAATAAATTTAATATGGAACTGATTCTTCTTTTAATTTAATATTATTATCTCCCATCATTGGGATCTATCTCATGTACAAAGGCTCAGTTCACATGTTGATTGTAACTGGAAAGAAATTCATATTACTACTCCTAAATATTAATTTTGTGTCTCAAGTACTCAAATTTTACCCTCATGGACAATCTTGTATTTCCAAATAAAATATGTGACTCTTCAAACCTAAAGAAAAACTGGAAGAAAATACAAGTGTAGATCAAAGTTACGCTCAGCAATCAAATTAACAACCAGTTCAGGATGGAGAGTAATCAGGCACCCCTCAGTTCTGACAAGTTATTCAGGATTCCATTTTATACATACAAGCATCAAGAAAAAGAATTTCAATATACAAAAAAAGTCAGCAATTGTTACAAATCAGATCTTTTCAGAGCACTTAAACTTTAGATCTAACACCATATGTTCCAAGTACCATTACACAGATGACAGAGTACCAGTTCTTCTAACATAAAAGTTTTTATTTGTTTTTACTCATGTTTCCACATCTTCAAATAAACTAATCATCATTCATATATATTGCAAATAAAGCAAAGTACTAAATTATATCAATTTTGGAAATCACTTAAGAGAGCAACATAACAGGTATTTAGCTTTTTACAACTGAGAGTTCTGTGTTGCTTTAAGCCTAAAGATTCAATGCATGCAAAGCAAGTTAATTTTATAAATTGATTTTAAGTGTTCTTTATGAACATCTACTAGCTGCTGTTATGTTTTGGTCTTGAGTAGACTGCATAAATGAGCAGTTGCTTCAAAACTCACTGAATTTGTAAATTATATTAATTGTAAACAATAGCATAACCTCTGAATTGAAATGAATGTGCACATTTATCTAGTCAACTGTCTGGATTCTTTCCAGTACCATGAAACTGTCCTGTTAGTTTTGATTATCCAGAACCCAATTTAGGCAAAAACAACAACAAAAAAAAGGAATATTCAGCTTTAACCACAATATATAACGTTAAGTATTCATATAACATTCAATAAGCAGCCTACGAATAACGGCATTCAATTCTAAACATGAATATCGTCAGAAACAAATTCTTCTAAAAGCTTTTGCATTTGGGTTAAGACCAAGTACATTTAGTAGGGAACAGGGAAGTTTCTTCTAGCCTAACATAAAATCAAATGAATACAAGAACAAATGAATGCAAGAAACAAGATTCTCGGCTATAAATCTCTAAAGCACACACGTATGCATTGAGTATATGACAGAATAATAGCTGACAATAATATTTATTGTGGCATGAACAAATAATTGCAAAAGAAAGAATAGAAAATGTATTTAACATTTGAAAGGTATTTTCAATTTTCAGCACACTTTACAAAAATAACTAGTTCTCCCACAACTACTGTAAAGGCAGCTTTGTGCATGCTTGCTCAAAGCAGGGAAATTAAAACTGACTCCCCAACAATCCATTCCCACAAAATCATCCAGCTGCAAGGCCTGACAAACCAACTACTTACTATCTACTGTCTGTGCCATATCAATACCTAAACATACAAAGTAATACAGAAAATCATGCCTTCGAAAAATAACTTCCTTTATTTTAACAACTCAGGTTGTCCTGGAACATTAGAGGCCACTGTGGGACTTGTTAAAAGCATACCTACTGTATTCTGTAATGATCATTCCCCACCATATTGATTTTGAGTCTGGGATTTGTGGCAATTTCAACTGCACTGGTCAACTTATAAAGCTCTCAATATAAAATTCCAACTGTGACTGTGAAATGAATTGAATCTTAAAATTATTGTTCAGCAGGATTAAAACTATTATTCTCATGGATCTGGATACCACCCACTACTATAACGTGTATCGTTATTTATCACCAATTCCAGGAGATAATTTATTTCACTAAAACATACAAGATAAACAGAAGAATCTGTAATTTTGAAAGTAAATGAAATGGAAGACTCTTGGAAATCTTGCAAACAGAGTACTTAAAAATGTTACATTTTTTCACAAAATGTACATGGATTCAGTTACAAAGCTGCATAATGGAAAAATCAAGCCTAATTCTGAAGTCTTCTAGAGAAATTATTTCGTCTAACCTGAAAATCCCCAAGAGGTTTTGTCTTCCAAGTATATTCTGTTGACAATTTCTATTTTCTTCCTAGTTAAACAATGAACAAGTACGTGTGACATATGCTTTTGGGAGAGAAAAAGAAAATAAAAATGTGCTGGTACAAGAAGGTTATTTAGAGGGATGTAAAGCAGCTTTCCCAGACCACTTTTTTTGCCTTTTTTTGGCATCTCAGTGCACTCAATTAATTCCAGTTCCACAGAACAGCAATGATATGAAAAAAAAAAGGAACAAAAAACCCCTGCAATGGAATACTGGCTAATAAAAAAATTTTTACAAAGTTAGAGTCTACTTATTGTTCAGCTGCAATTTTTCTATCCAAGCTTTTCACCAACTTCCAAAAAAATTAATTTTCCTTCAAAAAGGTAGGAAGACCAGGACATATCTAGGCACTGGCTGAATCTCTTCAGTGTCAGGCATTGAAGAGAAGCATTAAACTAAGCTTAGATTGAAGGACAAGAACCAGATACGGAAAAGCAGCCACTTTTCCACAAGCAAGACAAGTTGTATCATTATAAACAAAAAAAAAAAAATTTCTCTCTCAGATGTTCATGATGCAGGGTAACATGAAAGCCACTCCATCAGAACACTAGGTAGCTGCGATTAACTGTGTTCATCATTGGGCAAATATGAGATGTGACAGACATTTAATGAAGGAGGAGAATATGTTAAGTAAGAACTGCATCCAGTCCAGGACCAAAAGCAATGCACAGCACAACTCCCAGGTGCAGGACATGATGCCAGTAAACGGGAACACAAACCCGGAGTCGCTTCCCAGCCTGTTCCCCCGCACATGCTACACTTCCACCGGCACTGGGGCGCGACCGTCTCCCGCACCGCCTCCGAGAGGCAGAGGATGCGGAGAACAGCAGTGCTTGTCACTGCTGGCTCTGCAAGTTGTTTAATCCAGTCCCTTCCCCCTGCACACTGGTATCTCGGTAATGTGAAAACAGAAGAAGGGAACAACCCCACAGCCAACACGCGGCCGGGAGGCCACAAGAACTGCGGGCCGCCGGCAGCGCTTCCGCCGCTGTGCGGGGACCCGCCCGCGGGGCGGTGAGGGCGG
>VXAY01001659.1:312364-331072 GCA_013399855.1 Oxyruncus cristatus
CCGCAGCCGCGGGTCACGTGGGGGGCCGGGTGCGGGTCCCGCCGTGCTCCCGAGCGGCCGCCCCGGACGGCCCTGAGGCTGCGGCGGTGCCCGGCCTTGCGGCCTGACAGGCTCTCCTGCTGCCAGGCACGGAGCAGAGCCTCTGTAAATTAATGTGCTTGGTCTCGTCCTCTTTGAGCGCCTGTATTTACAGTTTGAGTCCCCAAGCGCATGAGGCCGTTGGATCGCGGCGGCCGTGGTTTCATTTAGCGAAGATGGAAATCCTAGTACGCAAAGGCTCAAATGTATTGTGGCCATTTTTTGGCAATTGGACCATAGTGACCTGTTTGGGTATTCATAAATAATTTTGCGAGTTCTTACATTTCAGTACAAACCAGTTCCGTAAGCTGGATATCCACACAAAAAGGCAGGCTTTTTGTTCAGCTGATGGGTTCCCTAGTGCATACCAGATTTCATCGGGACTGCTGTCAGCCAGGTCCCCTGTGCATTGGAGCTGGCTGCATTGTGCTTGCAGTTCTGTCTCCATGGATAGGGGTTTGAAATCGTTTAACCCCAGCCAGCCACCAAAACCCATGCAGCTGCTTGCTCACTCCCCTACCAGCAGGATTAGGGAGAGACTCAGAATGGTAAAAGCCAGAAAACTCATGGGTTGAGATAAAGTTTAATGTGAAAAGTAAAAGCCACAGACACAAGCAAAGCAAAACAAGGAATTAATTCACTGCCTCCCATGAGCTGGCAGGTGTTCAGCCATTTCCAAGATGGCAAATAATGATGACTTAGGAAGAGTCATCACTCCAAATGTGTCCCCCCCCTCCCCGTGCCTTCCTCCTTCTTCCCCCAACTTTCTGTATTGAGCATGATATCCTATGGTATGGAATATCCCTTTGGTCATTTTGGCTCACCTGTCCTGATCTGTCACCTGTCTCTTCCCAACCTTCCAGGCACCCCCAACTTTCTAGCCAATGTGGCAGTATGCAGAGCAGAAAAGGCCTTGGTTCTGTGTAAGCACTGCTCAGCAGTAACAAAAACCTCTCTATATTACAAATCTTGTGTTCAGCACAAATCCAAAACACCCCCATACTAATCACTGAGAAGAAAATTAACTCTACCCCAGACAGAACCAGCACAGGGTTGGTTTTTCCTGTCTAGTGCAAATGGATACACTAGGGTTTGTGTTTTCAGTTGGTGTTTTGTTATTTTCATCAGTTGTCAACAAGTGCAGATGCAATATAGTCTGAAGCAGGAGGTTTTTCCAGAGAGTTCATGTACCTTCAAGAGTCAATGGGCAAATTCATGATAGAGAAATCCATTAAAGGTTATCAAACACATAGAAACTACCTTTTACTCAGTAATCTCTGGGAGATAACTTCTACTAGTCAGACCACTGTCAGAACACAATATAAAATAACATCTCTGCTTGACTCTCTGCAGTTATTTGCAATTTATTATTAAAATGTTATTTTAAGCTCAAATTTAAAATTGTTTATAATTCAATTACCTTGACTTTGAAGCACACCTATGAACATGTGAATGCATAGTTGGCTGTAGTCTGACCACATCATTAAGGGTTGGACTTGATGATCTCAAAGGTCTTTTCCAAGCCAGTTGATTCTATGATTCTATGATTTTACAGGGATAAAATATTTCCATACTTCTTGACATAGGAAGCAACTATCCTAGAAGGAAATATGATAGAGTACTTGGTAATGAACTGCATTGGAAGACACTCTAAGACCATTTTAAGTAAAAGGTTCTTGAATTATGTATACATAATCTACAAAATTTCTTGCTACACACTATTCCAAACACAACATGCCCAGCCTCTTGTCAAATCTGAACGTTTCAGCAATGCTTACTTCTTTAAATGATTAAAGCATTTTCACAAAAAAATAGAATTAGTTTTAGTGTGATTTTGCTTTCTGAAATATGTGATATGATGTATATCATATGCTGCATATCATATGATGCCAACATATTTGCTACCCAGGGTAAACCAGTGATTGTTACCCTATTTCATTTTTTTGGTTTCCCTTGACACATTTTTAAATTAGCAATACTTTTACAATCAAATAATTCTTACTATCTTTGTTGTTGATTAACCTTTATGTAATGCATTCTTTAACACATTTGAATTGTGAGCTCTGTTTCAGATTCTGCTCTGAGCTTTTCAATGCATTGCACAGGAATAAATAGAGTATTACGCCACTGGTATCCACCATCTTAATTGTCATGTAAAAATTTTAACTGGGAAACCTTCACAAATTGTTCAAAAATATTGCTGCAAAACACGATATTGTACTTTGAATTGTAGCATTAGAGAAGCACCTTATGGGAATGTGCATTGATATTTCAATGCACTCAAAGTTCCCAGTATGAAAACTCCCACTAAACTTTTGAGCTGAAACTCTTTTCAGCTTAAAGATCTTTGCTGTAAACCTCTCAAGATGAAATCATGGCTCATCAGTTCTCTTCATTTTGGAATCAGGTGTGTGCTAAACGACTAGCAGGAAATTCCCATTCTTAGTCTTCATTTATTTGTGGATAAAGTGAAGTTTATCAAAGCTGATACTAAAGTTACCAGCTGCAAATGATGCACCATTTTTCTTCTTCTTCTTTTTTTTTTTTTTTTTTTTTAAATAAGTATTTGTCCTGCATTGGTACCTAGAGGTAGAGGACTGGTGTTTTTTGCTTTCAGCTCTAACAAATAGGTACTGAAAATGTTTTGCTGCTTCCATGCCTTGATGCATCTGTGACTGAAATAAAGAAAAAAGCTGCCCTTTTCACCCACCTCTTCAATTACTTTTCAGTTGAGAGTACCATTAAAGCTTTCTCAGCAACCCATAAAACTTTTTCACTACAATATCCATTTAAAAGACTCTTAATAGACTGCAGCAAGCTTTTTGCTAGAAACACATTTAGTTCAGTTTCCTCCAGCTTAATTTCATTTCACATTTTAAGAGCATGGAAAATCTCTAAGAGATACCTAAGACCTGCTTTGAGTTAAAATCAAGTACCACATGTTTGGGAATACAACTATCTGCAGAATATTTAAGGCACATTTATCTTCCTCCATGTAGTAAAGAAATGTTTGAGTGGTGCTGAGTGTACTATTCTGAGAATGAGTGCTTTGGAGGAAAATATTGAGCTGGATCCAACCACCTGAGAGCAGAGAAAAGGTGCAGTGAAAAAAAAGGGCACAGGATCTAAAAGCCCAATTGCTTAAATGGATATTGCAGATCAGTGCTTTGTATCGTCCAGCTGTGGCTTGAATAACTCATGGCCCAAGAGCAGCAATCAATGATGTGGCACAAAAGAGAGCAATAACTCTTAAACCTGCTGTTGTACTGGAAAAAATATGATCGTGGCATCTTCAGTATTACTAAATTATTACACATCTCCATTTCATTACATGACTAGGGACCAAATTCCTGCTATCTTCTGGATCTGATAACGGGGTTTGATAAAGAATCGCACACTCATTTTTGTGCATTTTTTTTCAAAAGGGACTTTATTTTCAGTGGGAGTTATCTACCCACATATATATAATGCAGCTATCTATATAAGGACTCTGTCTAAATTTCCTTTACATCAAGGAGATGACACAGGACAGGACACATTCACAGGTGTATGTTGCAAAAAGATAAAAAAAAAAAAAAAGAAATCACATTTTAAACAAGTCTGTTGCTCCTCACTTGCTACTGCGTGCATCTTGATGACTCACTTAGGTGTACAGGATGCTTGCTGTGGGTTGAGAAACATCCCACCCTGCCTGTGAGAGACTTCCCAGGGACCTGGCTGAAGGCTGGTACCAAATTCTGTTAAATGCTGGTCGGAGTACCAACCAAAATTCCCTGACTGATGTTAATACTTGTACGCTTACTAGTGTTTCAGTGCTCTTCACTTACACAGAGAAAATTGGATTGGGTTGATTATGACTCTGTATGGAAGTGACCATATAAAGATATCTAGACAAACATTTCTGTTCCTTTGTGTTGTCACTCTTTTGACCACCACATACTATTTATGTTATGCGTCATACATACTGAAACTCAGGCTGGGCAGAATATAGATTTTGCTTCCAGTTGGTCAGGCAGGCAGCAGAGCATAAAACTCTGTAGTGACCACTCCATTGGGAAAAAAGAGAAGAACCGATACACAAAATGATTCCTGAAGTCCTGTCATTGGTCTATTAAACTGTCATAATCTTTGAAGGGTAGAAATAAATAAGTTATGGTAGTCAACTTCATTGTACTGGCTTTCCTTGAGGAACAGTTATTACCCTCAAATCTTGCACAGGAAAGAAGGAAACATGTAATTTACAAAGTCAAGTGTGTTGTCAAAGTAGGTAAATTCTTGACAACCTAATGAAAGATTTATCAGTTGAGATCTAATAATTACAGGAAAAGAAAATAGTACTATTACATGGGGAAAAAAATCTCTATAGTAATAGAGTTAAAATTCTTACAAAAACTTCTTGATATCTACCTCTGTTGCTGATGTTATACTCACCTTTGTTTTTTTCCACAGGTGTTAAGATGGTTTGGTTCAGTGTGGTGGGAGTTGTTTGTTCTCTTTGTTACCCCTGCAACTGCCTTTTCCCACCTCCCAGGTCAGTGTATTTTTAGCTGACCGATGATGTCTTGTTTACAGCCCTGAAGTTTTCAGTGTCATCTTACAGTGTCACTCCTGTTATTCCGTGACCGTAGTCCTCTGCATTGCATTATTATAGTATGGGCATAAACATTTCATTCTAACAAGTAACTGTTTATTACCACATATTATAGTTGTATCACACAATTATAAATAAATACAAAAAAGTAAAACATAGAATCATTGAATATCTCGAGTTGAAAGGGACTCATAAAGATCTTTGAGTCCAGTTCCCTACTCCTCACAGGACTATCTAAACTAAAGCATATGACTACGAGTGTTGTCCACATGCCTCTTGAACACTGACAGGCTTGGAGCTGTGACCACTTCTTTGGGGAGCCTGTTCCAGTGACTGACAATCCACCTTTCAGTGAAGAACCTTTTCTGGATGTCCAATCTGAACTTCCCCTGATGCAGCTTCATTCCATTTGCTCATGTCCTTATGTTCTAGCACGGGTCACAACATGGAAATCAGCATATTAGATAAGTACATCCTGATCATTAAATGATTGTTGTTATAGGTAAACAAGGTAAAGCAGAGTTGCAGGCATGCTAGAGCAAGCTCAGCAGAGCCTGATGAGTTCTGAGGATTTGCAGAATCAGTGTGAAGCTCATGTTCTGCTGCTAGCCATAGCAATAATATATTTACTGAGCCTGAGCTACTGTGCTAACACAAGTCCTAAATATTTGGAAATGTGAAAGTAACTCTGCCTAATATTACTTATCCCTTGATAGTTTCAATATATTTAATCAATTTAGCATTCAATTCTTATGTGTAATGTCTAAATAAATCCTTATCTTCCTTTTAAGTGAGGACCAATGTTCTAGAAATAGCAAAAAACAAATGTAGAGCAATCATTGTAGAATAACAGCCAACAATTACCTTGCTATTACATACAGTACAATCTTTCAGTACTGTCAGATTTAAAGCTATGAATTTACCTATGTGGAGTCACTGTTTCTGTGCTGTGCTTTCTCATTACATAAGTTTATTTCTAAATCATTTCTCCTCTACATGCATTTTAAAGGTGTGCAATTAACTGCAAGTTGTTGGGCAGTTGATGAAGTGTGAATGGGGCAGTGATTTGCTTTCTTTATTTACATGTTTCCTACAATACTCTGATGAGACCAGGATGTGGAGGCATTTTTACCTTTTGTATTATTCCTTCTTTGTTTCATCAGATTAAGAAGTGGTTTGTGAAGCCATTTGCAATTCCTCTATTTGCATTAAACATTAATGTCCAGGGAAGCTTAATCAAAACCAAAAAAAAATGCTACACCAACAGGCACCACTGCTGTCCTTAACACAAATAGCCAGATTAAGGAAGTGCTTTTTTCTGACTGCAGCTGTGCAGTCAGACCACTCTCTGCTTGTTGCCTAATGATAATATGCTGGTTTTGAAGACCAAGATACTTCAGGAACTGTCTCTTGTTCCTTATTTAGTCCTCCCCCAAGGAGGACTATTCTCTCTGACTATTGTTCAGAGAGAATAATAATTGTGTGGGGCAACCCACCCTTCAACCAAGCAGTAGGGAGGGTGACATTTTTGTGAGACCCTGTGTAATCACAGGGTCTCACAAAGGCCAACATTGAGTGTTTACTCTTGTCAAAGGTATCTGAACTGGAGTGTTCATAGCCACCCTTATTTTAGCATTCTTTCTAGCAAACATAATAGGTAGCTTGCACCCTAAAAAGTCCATCTTCTTAAGCATGTACATTTCTTGCTTTTACTGGTCCTAGCAAGAATTGTTCTCTGTGGGCTAGTGTGAGACACTGATTATAATAATTATTGGGTCACATCATCTCAAGTGGCAGGGGGGAGAGGGACAGGTGGAATTTCACAGAGATGGGGTAATGCTTTGTCCCACATGGCAGCCTCTGCAAGTGTCCTGGGGCAGTCCTGGAGCAGCTGTCAGTCAAAGGCAGCCCAGGACCACAGCCCGTACCACACCCCGGAGGCCCTGACCTAGGCTCTGATGGGCTGGCGCAGTGGGAGCACCACCACCCCACCCCACCCAGAGTCCCGGAGTGCCCAGTGGGCCGGGAGTCCCACCTGGGAGAGGCTGCCACAGGGGGCAGAGCACATAAAGACAGAAACGTGTGCTGTTCCTCTTTACTTGAGCCCTACCACCTGGGGATGGGGAAGGTGGTCTTGCACAGGACTCTTGTGGTAGCTATATAATTTTCTCTATTTCCTCTCTCTTTTTTTAGTCCTTCTTCTTCTCTTAATCTCCTTCCTTAATATTTTGAGTAGCTCAGATCTGAGGTGGGTTGGATTTTGCTATGCTGTATGAGTTAGCATGTGCTAAGTCAATGCTTCGTGGAGTGCTTTATTTTGGTTGTATGTTACCCTTTAAACTTTTGCCAAGATCTCTTATTTCCTAAAGTTTACCAGTAAAGTACCTCCTGAGAAAACATTTGTGGTGTTTCTCCTTTGCACTTTCTCTTAAGGTGTTAAAAGAACCGAGGACTCTTCTAATAATTCAGCAGGCGCATTTTTGGACCCTTGTATATATTTAAAGTATTTAAGAATTCCTTTGGTGAGCTTGTAGGTCAGAGACTTGGAGACTTACAGTTAGTAAAGCAATCTGGTTTGCATCACTATTTGCATCCAGATTGCCTCCAGATTACCACACACACACTTTTTGACTGCCATGAAATGGATTCTGGTGATACTTCAGTCTGGACACCTGACTCAATAGGAAATTGCAGTGCCATGAGTCCTTCGTGATCTGCAGTGTTGGTGCCTCAAATGTTAGATTCCAATTTTCAATGAAAAAAACATAGCCAAACAAACCAGACAAATCCTTCCTGTCATATTTTTATATTGTACTCTAGAAGAATGTCAGTGTCCAGTCACACTGACTGTATGAATGACTATAGCTGGACCAGAACATGAGAAAGTGGCTTGATGTTCATCAGCCAGCCAGCCGGGCTTGACCACCACAGTCATCCACTGGCAGCCCCAGTGAGAGGAGTGCAGGACTGAATGCTCTGTTTGTGCTCACACAGTACGCTCCTGGTACACTGCCCATGTCCACACTACATGGAGGATGCAGTGTTTTCAGGCATGAAGCCTAGCCTCCCTGCCCTCTGATACACTGCAACATGATTCCACTGCATCTCGTTATACCCCGCTGCCTTTTTTACATTCAGACCCAACATCCTCCTTGTAGCCCTTCATAGAAGAGTGGCTTAATGGCTGGTGGCAGAAGTTGGCACCTGCAGTAGTGATGGAAAGGGATAGGTACAGACCTGCTGGTGGAAGGTGGCCATTCCAGGTTCATAGAGATGTGCAGCAGAACTGCTTAAAAATAAAGCAGCTTCTGCAGTTTCTGTAACATTCGTGGAAGACCACAAATTAGATAGTTCATGCAAAAAAACCCCAAAACCAAACCTGTAGTCAAGATGATACAGCATGCCCATCTAGCTTAGTGGTGTAAGCAGAGTAATCAGCACTCCGAGTCTTGCTGATCGCTGTGGGTGGTTCCTGGCTGATGAGAGGTCACACTAACTCTAAGAATGCCAACCACGGTTTCAGAGTAGCCATTAACTTTGTTTCAGCCTGCTAATGTTTACCTTCTGGGGTAAGCAGGTAGTTTCTTTACCCCACAGAGTATTGGTGGGTTTAGAACAAGGATTGCCCCACTGTTAGCTCTGTGCTGCAGGAACGTGTCTTCTCAACGGGAGAGATGGATGCGATACAATGTACACGCACACAGACAGAGTTGCATTCTCCTTCCTCCCTCCTAGGTCAGTGCTGCCACATCTCTTTGAAATAGCCTCAAGGATGCACTAGAAAGGCAGACACTACCAAAGGGAAAAAAAAAAAAAAAGAAAAGGAAAAAAAAAGGTAATAGTTTTATTACTTACATTGTGTACAAATAGTTACAAAATACAAAATTTTAAGTAACCATACTGAGCAAGCCAAAGCCAATTTTTCCCTGAGTGCTGGTCTTCTGTCTCTGCAGCTTTTTTGGTTTTTTGTGTTTTTTTTTTTTTTTTAAGACAAATGTGTAGGTGATACTGGCCTTCAGAATGGTCCTCACACAAACACAAAAATGGTCCATATCAACAAATAAACCAACCCCAAGACCTCACAAGGATCTTAAAAGTCTATTCACAAGATTTGATATCATCTGTCAAATTTTCCATTTTAGTCTGTGAGAAGTGACATTTTTCCCTCTGAAAAACCCTACCCTTAATTATACTGCATTAAGTAAAATCAGCATGAGAGGTTTTCAGTGAGAGAATGGGAGCTGAAATAGAAGTAGGGAAGCAGGCTGAGAGCTACAGGGATAGAAACACTAAAACAGCAGAGGTATGAGGAAATTAAACTGAGGCATGCATGGTGAAGTGTATTGAAATGGCAAATAGTAGTTCTGGAGGAATTGGTAAGGGACAAGCAGGGGACAAGCAAGCAGAAATATAATAGAGAGTGTGGGTGAACATGAAAGACAAATGGTAAAAACAAAGATCCCTTTATAATAGGCAGAAACAATTAAGCTGTGTAATTACAAAATCCTGCTGTGACTGAAGTCCTATGCAATTACTGAATGGACACTTACCCCAAGCGCAGCACTTTGAAGAATATGGCAACAGTTTCTGTCTCTTTTGTTTCAAATTCACACAACCCCCTCCTCTGTCAGCAGTGGCATATGTGATATCACTGTTTTCTCACGAGCAACAGCAGTGCTGGCCATGGACGGTGACAGCAGCACAACACCAGGCAATCAGAACCTCCCTATGAGTAAACACAAGGCCAGAGGGGCAGGTATAATTAGTTGCTAGTCAGCAGCTAGTGGCAGCATCAAATCATTCTTAAAAGCTGTTCTTTACTATTGCTACACGTAACTTTGTTCATTTTTTCCCATCTATTGTCACTTTAGAAAGCATACTACATTATTTACTAATATATTTAAAACAAGTATGTGACACAATGTTGGAGGGGAATTGTGAGTGTCACTGCAAGGAGCAATTGGCATCTCCATTTGCCTCTATTTAGTACATATTTTGGGGACCTTATTACAGGTTGTCAGGTCACCATGTTCTGAGCACATCGTGTTTGCTGAATCAATTTTTACTTCTAATTGTACAGCCTGGGCTGAGTTAAAATGTTTTCTAAATTACATCAGCACCTTCTGAATCCAAAAGCTTCAAAGAACAATTAGCTGCAGTCTTTTAGAGCTGCATTTTGAAAGCTCCCACGGGAAAAATTCCTTCCAAACACATGAAAATAGAGCCAATAAATGATTAGGCATCAGATGCAGAATTGAGACACTTACATCCAGAGTTATGGTCCCAACCCTACTGCTCAGCTGTTATATAACCTTGTGGATAATTCCTCATTTGACCTGCAAGTTCTCTGTGAAATCCTCCTTTCTTGCAAGCATACAGCTACAGTTGCACATACCTAAATCAGGGCAGATTTAGAACAGAGGAGGCTTTTAAATCTGATATGAATTATCAGAGCATGACTTAATCTTATCCCAAAGGATCAGTATTCTCAAATCTAACTTGTTTTAAAATAGCAGGATTTAGTATACAAGCACCATGTGGTTAGGAGCAAGTACCCTAAAGTGTGTAGGGAAGGAGATTTTGGTCCCAGTTTTCTGCTCACCTTATGGTTTCTTTCTGGAGCTCTGGAGTTCCTAGGGTTGATCTGTAAATCCCAGATTGAATGTTCTCTCTGACTCTATGTACGAGAGAGACACTGACTGCTATTGCTGAGATGGAAAAGAAAATGGTAACTCACTCCTGTAATTTCTACAGAGTGCTCAATGCATATTCTAAGATTTCCTGCTAGACCTCAAGGGCTTCAGACAAAACTAGTTGTTTCCAAAACCTGATCAGATTGGCATACAGTTTAGGTACTAAACTACCTGCTCCTGTAAAATTCAAGCTGTAGGATTTTGTAGGAGGCAATTCTCAACTGTATAGCTTAATCTGATACTTCTGAGGCACATCCACATTCTTTAGTTAGAAATTTTGAGTCATTAGGGATTGCTTTTGTAAAACACTCAGTCAGAAGGTTAATGAGTTTAGATACCTGAGATAAAAATGGGTATATCGCTGAGTGGATTTGGATCTTTTCTTGCCATCATTGTCTTTACACATACACACACACACATGCACACATAAACATGTATATGGAAGTAAAATTTATGGGTAAGTTACCTGTCTGTTTGACCACTTTTGTCCACCCAACACATACTGGGCCATTTTTCTGCTGGGGTACTGTGCTCTGGACAAACAAATTCCTTTGTGCCAGCCCTACCAATGCCAGAGGACAGCAACAGGCAAAGGAGTCAGGATGAAGTTAAGGCTTTGGCTCACTTACCACTCTCTGTCTGGTGGTCACACCAGTAAAACACACTATTGCAGTCTAGGTACACATAAATTAGTCAAATCTAATGTAGCCATTTTTAACTATACTGCATTTCAGTTCCCATCACATGACCTTGGAGCCACTTAACACCTGATGGAAGATTTTTCTTCCAATACTGAGAAAGGGTCTCTTTCTCATTTCATAATTGGTAATTTTTATAATAATTTATATTTAAATATTATTATAATTATTATATTATATATAATAATTATATAAAAATTATAATTATAAACTCACTTTTTCAAGTTTAATCTTGACATTCCTGCATGAGCCACAGAAGCTGAATGTCACAACAAACAGCCTCATCAGGAACTAAAAATATGAAATTTAATGGTAGAAATTAGGGAAAGCAATGGAAATTATTCTAAAGCTTTTCCCAGACTTCAGTTATGTGTATGCATATATCCTCTTGCCTAGACAAATGAAGGCATTACAGTGCAAGTTTTTGGGTCTCTCATTAAAATGGATGATAGCATCCACTTAAAAACAGTCATGTTGTTAATTTGCTTATTTTTGTAGGTTCACAGGTAAGGTTACAGGGCTCACTTTCTTTTGCAAAGCTCTTCTAAGACCTCCGTGAAAGTTCATACACAATTAAACTTTTAAGGCTTACCAATAAATAATTTGGAACTTTAGGATCAAAATATTATCATCCTAATATAATGTCTGCTGGTTAGCACCTTAGAAAACTGTAAAAATGTGTTCAGTTATGGCCAGATGAATTCTTTGACTAACTGATCAATAAAAGAATATATATCCCTTGCAGGGAAACAAATGTTGCGATATACTCTGGGTTTATATACTTAGGGCTAGCTCTAGTACCAATTATAAGTATCTAGCCTTCATGTTTCTGCCTTTCTCTGTCTCTTTTCCACTCCCAGGAATGCACTGCCATGACGGAAATACCCAGGGACAGCTAGTCCTCAGGGCAGCCACTCTCAGCCACCTGGTTTCCTTAGGCAATACTAAATCTGCAGGGACAGCTATGGTTGGAGCTGCACCATTTCTAAGGCTTGTGTACCTCAGTGCACTTGGCTGGAAGTGGCAAACCCTGCACTGAGGACAGGCATCTGGATTAGCTCTTTTAACGAGCCCTGTGCTATGGTACTTTGCTGCTGCTGGTGATATAGGCAATGTCTTATTCACTGAAATGTTCACCCAGGGAGCTAAACAAGTTGTGAGAGCTGCTCTCTGACTCTGCTTCAGCAGGTGACTATTAAATGAAAAATGGAATTAGCTTAGGCAGACTGGAGGCAGGTATGGAATCATGGTTTCCTGTTCCCCTCAGAAACACGTGAACGGAGTCACACTGTGTTTGACAATACAGCAAATTGCTGAATATGTCACCCAAACCAGGAGAGCTCTACCAGGAGCACTTTACCCTGTACTGGTAGCCTGTTAAGGAGACCATTTTTGTATGCTGGGGAAGCTGTAGATGACAGAATGTTGCAGACTATTTTCCAATGGAAAGCAACCAGGACACCACATGTACAACAACTGAGACAGAACAAGATGTGACAAGGAAGAATACCTCTTCATTCTAATGGGTTTGACATTCATATTGGTTTTATTAGGGAATCTGTTCCCAGGCTCACCAACTAATATTTACCACATTTAAAGTATATTACATACAACAATTACATATGCATACTAATCTTGATATAATTAATTATACATACTATTTAATATAAAATTTAGGAACTAATTATACTGCAGGTTTGCCCCAAGTTGTGATATGGTCTCCACAACCATAACCACATTGTGACAGTCTTGACAGTGGTCAAAGATTTACCTGGCAACTGCATATGGATCAGCCATGTACCAGCAGAGTGTTTTAAATTGGGACTACAGGGTGAAAAAGGAGGTACTGCCTCTTCTGGTCACATTGGGCTGGTGTCTTCCTTCTAGGAGGAAAGGCCATGGGAAATATCAGGTTGACCACTGCAAACTTGCACTCGAGCTCAATGCCAAGCCACTCAGCATAGTGGTGAAATCGACTTGCCTGGGTCATGGCAGTTTCCAAACCTACAGAATGCTCAATGCAAAGATACACATTCATACAGACTTTTAAGAATCAACAAAGAAGAGTGAGCGAGGTCCTTGTCCTTTTGTCCCTTTGAATGACTGCCAGGTGCCAGTTGAATGCATATAACCCTTAGAATGTATTGCATTCAATATATTGTGTGTATTCAATAGCTCTCCCCAGGTTAAACTGTTCTGTTGCAAGTTACAATGCTGTACATCCAAGTAACTCCACTGAATCTGCTTGTCAAACGTCTTTTTTAAAATCAAATCGAGATGACTGACCTCAGTTTTGGAACTAAGCCATAGCCGAACTATTTCTTCTAAAAAGAAAGAGGTAGTTTGCATAAGAAATTCATCATTTTACATATAATCCAGGTGCCTGAGACCTAGGTTTTAAGAAAAAGGGGAAAATACCAACCTCTGAAACACTAAATGTGAACCTTCAAGCTTTTAACATACAGTAAAACATTTATTCTTAATAAAGAATAGTGCACGACTTGTGGCTTAGTTAAACTAATTTGCAAACATTGAAAAGTCAAAAGCCTAGAAAAACATATCTTCCATAAATACTAGTAAAGATTTGTCAAAGTACCTTGAATATTTTGTGCAGTTAGTATGATAATGGGAAAGCATCTTTATATGTCTTGGTTGAAAAGTGAGGTAAAAACATCCACTTGTTTTGTATCACATATAAAGCACACTTTCATATGATGCACAGAGATTACAGCATGAACTAAGATCAAATACCAGAATAAAATTCTGTATTTTCTAGATAACACTGTAAATCATATGCACTGAGCCTCACTACAGCTTTGATCGGGGGACTCTCTAAGATACAAGCCATGAGCTCTCCTAGGGCAAATTCTGTGCGTGAGGACAAAATATAAATTAAAGGTAATAATTTTAAAATGTTGGGGTTTTCTCTTTGTTTAGGGATCAGAGTATTTAGGTTTGAAGTTAAGAGGGTGTGCTTTTTGGGTTTGGCTCTTTCACCTCTTTGTTCATAGTTTGGTTTGAAATCAGAGTGGGAAGGTAAGGAGTTTTCTCAATTTAGGACTGAAGAGGTGAAGGGAAAACTGTTTTCCTTATTTGTTTGTCTCTTGCAAATTGGGATTAAGTCCTCTGAAATCTGTGGAACAGCATCTAGATGACATGGTAATCCAAACTTTTGTTTTCACAAAGCTATTAATAATGATATGATAATAATTCAGTTTCATGAAACATGTTTTTCCAGTAATGTTTTGTGTAATACTTAACTGGTAATTATTGAATCTGAAGGATTTAGTACACTAATTGTGCTTTTAGACTTATCAATTTACTTCAGGTTTTACGCTTGAGGGGATTTGTCCAAATGCACATGAGAAATTTGCAAATTGTAACATGCCATGCTGCTCTCATTTATTTCTGACAGCTTGGAAAGAGTATGAATTCCTTTATTTTGCATTTTATATTAATTGTATGCTTTATATCAACAAGTCTTTTTAAAATTCTCATGTGTAGCATAACTTGATTTCAAAACACATTACAGAAATAAAACACAACTACGTATTAATTGCAATTTTATGCTTCACTTCTTCCACCAAATCAGAGCACTTCAAGATTAGTCTGTTAAGATGACTGCCTCTAAACTATCTGATTGGAAATGGTTAAAGAGCTTCCACTTTCACCTCAAGTATGTACCTGATCATATATATTTTTCATACTCTCATTAGATACAGTAATTTTAGAGAAAGGAACTTAAATAAAATTATGTTGGTTGCAACCTGCCTAAGGCAAAAATATTTTAGTGAGCCAGTCTTGAAGGTTAAATACTTTTGTTCCCATTCTATAAAAAATTCTAATTATACAAAGAACTAAGAGGCTATTCCCAATTGCATAATATTTGCCTACCAAAAATTTGCCTACCAATAACCCCTCTGCTTAATAAACCACTAAATTTAAAAGAGTCTTTAGTCTGAAGAGACACACCAAAGCAAAAAGTGAGAACATTAGCACTGGAAAACAAAATTTTAAATTTATTTTTGCTTAAATAGTTTTATAAGGTCATTAAATAATAATAATAAACAATTCTTTGACACATTCTCTTAATACTTTCAGTATCCACCAGGAGTCTCTTCTATTTATTCCAAACATATTTAGAAAAAACCAGAAACTAGAGTGCCTTCACAACCTGTTTGTGCAAAAACATATCCCTTTTGAAGAACTCAATATCTTCTTGACCTGAACATTACCTTCAATATTTTTCTTCGGGTGCTGAGAACTCATACAGCAATGTACTCAACTTAATAACCTGATCGCCCAAGAGCAGCCTCTGCTGTGGAGTCAGTATTTCTGATGTTTTGTCCATTCACCTATTTTCTGACTCTTACTATGCCATGATTTCCCACTGGAAATATGCTTAAGGATGGGAGCCTGCCCTTTTGCTTGCATTGCGCTATTCTGACTGTGCTGTGTAGAAGCATCATTTAACAGGCACTTACTGAAATGCAGGCAAAGCAGGTAAGGCAGAGTGCAAGTCTTCCCTTGACTGCTGTATGACCTTGTCAATGTGTTGCTCTCCAGGCAGGGTGCACAAGACACCTACAGAAGACATGAGGAGGAGCCACAGCAATTTGTCTGCTCCAGATAAAAATAAAACCAACTGCAGCAATACCCTTTGTGAAGTGCTGCTGACTGCACTACAACCAAGCTGAGGATTCAGCAGTGAGATTAAAAAAACTGTCATTCTCTGTCATTATTAAGTAATTTACTTTTAGTGCTGCTAAATGTTATACAAGGACTGCATGGCACGATGCTTTCTTGCCTCTAAGATCCTGCCTCACTGCAAGCACTTGCACACATTTCAGAGCACCAGTTCTAAACTGGCCCCTCAAAATAAAGATGAGGAGGCAAACAAAACTAGCTTGCTGGGGAGTGTGGTGTTCTTTCAGTATTACGTCAATAAATTCATAATATGGTTTAAATTAAGTCTCTTTTCTATTACAGGTAGACTCCTGTCTATTGCATTTTCCTTTAGAGA
Source organism: Oxyruncus cristatus (assembly GCA_013399855.1). Lineage (NCBI taxonomy): Eukaryota > Metazoa > Chordata > Aves > Passeriformes > Cotingidae > Oxyruncus > Oxyruncus cristatus. Next base: position 328,448 of record VXAY01001659.1, read on the forward strand.
CCAAGGTAGAAATCAGGGATAAAAACCTGTAGTTTTCAGGGCAAATTCAGGTAAATGTAGCTGCAGTATTTATTTTTCTATGTATAATCAGTGTTTCTAGATCAAAGTGTTACAACCCTGTGTTTCACAAAACACAGATTATCAGAGAAAGATCAAAACAGCAAATCAGCCAGATGTTTTGTCAGCCCAGCATAACCTCACAAAACAGCTTTCCATTCTGCCAACAGCAGCCCCAGCTTTGGTTCCTTTTGTCACCCACCCAAAGCAACTCACCTCAGTGATTGTTGTTTGCTAATTAGTTTGAGTTACGTGATCACAGCTGAGATTTTGGCAGCTTGTTCTGGAACAGATTTATTAATGATGATCAATTATGACCAGGTGGAATTTCTGACAGATGATTTTTTTATTGTTATTTGACAATATATGGGAACTTTTCCATTAGATAAATGCAGTTAATGAGCTGACCCTGCCATCTGCTGTCATTTCTGCTGCTGTTTCTGTGGTTTAGTGCCTGCTCAGAGCCTCCCAGGTCACTATCTCTCCTTCAGCTCACTGTGGAATACAAATCTCTCTAATGAGCCCACACAGTATCGAAGACTTGTCATTCAAGCTGTGCCTGGTTTCATGTAGCACAACTACTGAAAGCTTCACTGTCAAGATGGGCTGGTGATATCTTCGGTAAAAATAGCACTGAACCAGGAAAGGCTTACCGAGAGAGCTTGAAATATCCACCAAGTTTCCCAGTTTTCAAGATAAATAAGTGTAGTGTTGGTGAGAATGTTAAATAGCAATTTTGTCTTACAATTTGACATTTTAACTGTTCCTGTGTTCTTTACAGCACTGCAGGTCATTGCAGGTAAGACAACTGTGTGCAATGCCATGACAGCTAGTTGTGATACTCAACATACCACAAGTACATCACTGCTGCAGCAGTAAGGACACAAAGGAGAGTGGCCTCTCATTCCATGGGCACCATGGAATGCTGCCCATCTGTGTCCATACCTCACCACGTTCAAGGCATATGCAGAAGCACACTTCCCACAGCAAGATGGAGCTCGCCCATTTTTTGTCCTTGAGGGGCATTGAGGGGCCAGTAGTGAGCTGAACTTTACCCTTTGAAGGTATGGGATCAAGAGCTAGCTAGAGAACACAGATATATTCTTCTCTGAACATAGAGCCATAAAATGGCCTGGGTTGGAAGGGACTGTTATCATCTGGTTCCAACATCCCTGCTGTGGGCAGGGACACCTTTCAGCAGACCAGGTTGCTCATAGCCCCATCCAGCCTGGTCTTGAAAACTCCCTTGTCCATGAGCACCTCTGAACTAAGAAATCACATAGCACTGGCCACAGTCTTTTTTAGTCTTAAATCTTCTGTTCTACCCTGTCACAGAACTGAGGGAAAACAAACAAACAAAACCATGAGAACCATTTTCTTTGGGTGCAAGATAAATAACATCATTCAAGTATACATGGACACAAGAGAAAACCACTCCACAGCATTATTTCACACAGAGGAGAAAACCCCAGTAAACCATGTGGTAAAAATCCAGTACTTCTCAAAACCCAGCAAATATTCCAGAAGTCAAAATTGATCTTTATGGCACAAACCCAAAATTTCTCTCTTCTTTTCCCTTCTTGTTCCCCTCTAGCCCCTGTCTGCATGTTCAAAGTAGCAGGTTATGACTTGCTTTGATTGTGCTTGCTTATCATCATGCGGCTCAGGTTTTACAGCTATAAAAAGTCCACTGAATGATAGCTTCAAGGGAATTGACAGGATGTGCTTCATTTCTGTCTCAGAACTTGGAGGGGGGACTGCAGATGCAGGAAAACTCTCCTTGGCAACATAAAAAGCTTCTGTCCAGTGTGCACAGTCTTTCTTTGCTGAACTTAATGGCCTGAGAAGAGTGCAACACTGTAATATTTGTTGCTTCATCTAATGCACTAGCCGAGTTTATTGATGTATCTTGTTCCTTGTAAAGTGTTTTTTGGTCAGTGTTAGATTGTTTTATTTTATACAGGTGGAACTAAATTCATTAGTGTAGTGGGTTTTTGTGGCTACGTTTTGGTAGTGGCGAGGGCGGGGGATGAGCTACAGGGTTGCCTTCTATTAGAAGCTGCTAGAAGCTTCCCCTGTCTGTTGGAGCCAATGCCAGCCAGCTCCAGGATTATCTCAAAAAGAAGCGCCGAGGTCAGGCTGCAGCAGACTCTGTTCCAGACAGAACACCTTCAGCAAGGCCTCCTCTTGTAACAGATGGAAAAAAAGAGACTGGCATGGAAGTTCCGAGGGGCAGCTGACTCTTCGGAGTGTACTCAGAGTATAAGGACAAATCATTACACAAGTTACATCGCTTGATTGTAAGCTGGCCCAAAGACTCAGAGCAATGGTCTCTCAAGTCATTTTAGGCTTAAAGTGTAGAATCAGCATTTCTTCTCTCCTCCCCCATTCTCAGTAACCCTAAAATAAAACCAACACCCCTCCCACCTCCACCCTTCCCCACGTGTCCACCTGGCATTATTTTCTCCTTTAAAAGATCAGGAAACAAGACAAAGGATTTCCATTTATAAGACATGCTGGGACAGAGCTTCACCCTTTAGTAAAGCCTGCAGGACATTAGCTACACAT
>VXAY01001659.1:331101-371420 GCA_013399855.1 Oxyruncus cristatus
CCCCCCCCCCGATTTTAGTAATTTAGATTAGTCCCTTAGTCCTTGACCTATCGCTGAATCTGTGAACACAAACTCCTGCAAGTCTCTACCGGTAAACTTCCTCCTCAGCTTTTGTTCCCAAGGCCCTTGTTGATAGTCCCCCCGGGGAATGGAGCAGTTCTGTGCTGCATCCCCTTCAGGCTGCACTTCTGAAATATTCCCCACAGGAAAGGCTGAAGCAACTCCTCGCTGATGGTCTTTCTTTTGAAAAGCAAGAGGAAACACTTCAAGGGAAGTCAGTGAGGTCAACAAAAACCAGCAATGATAGAAGTCTCACAAAGCAAAAATGTAATGCAGAGAGTTTCTCTGCAAAATTTTCAGGAAATAAATTGAAATACACAAGTGGATCTAGTTCCAATAGCAAATCGATGCAAAACATTAAATATTTAACCAGAATTTCAGCAGCTTTTGAGCTATCAGAGCTATCAGCTGTTTCCTATGAAATTTGGACATCAATTTCCTCCATAAAATATAGAGATGTTAGTTGAAAAATGCACTATCAGTTATGCACCATGGGTTAGGAAAAAAAGCTGCTAGCAAATTCAGGGAAATATTTTAATATTTTGCAGGGCTTTGCTATTTACAACTTCTTTGCCTTTACAACTTATAGCATTCAGTCTTCTCTGTCATTTGATGAGCCATAGCAAAAGAGAAAAATCCCCACCCCAAAGCCTTTGCGAAATAAAAACACCATGTATTTTATCAGGACTTCTAGCTTCCCTTCCACTCCCTTCAGCTCAACTTAAGATGGTGTAACAGTATGCTGTAATAGCTTAAAGATATATATTTTATGCTTATTTCAGCTAGCATTTCAATTTCTACCACTATTATTTTTCCTGGCTGAGTGAAAACACACTTTGATTAATTATTAGGCCATCAAGAGTTCTGCCTGTTTTATTTGCACCCTCCTGTTTCCCCCCCCCCCGCCCCCCCACACACACTGTTCACCTTCTTTTCCCTTCTAACACAGTCTTCCTGGAATAAATATCAGTCAATTAGAGAGGAGTTGTGACAGGTTCTAACTTGAGTAAGTTTGCCCAGCCGTGTCTGGGAGGCTCATGTCATAGGCTGCATCCCCACTGAAGTCTGCACAGCCCTCAACCAGTCAATACAGACACACCAAATTCCTTACTGAGCAATCCATTTTTAAAAAATACTTAATGTTCTTTCTTCAGCAGACTTATTTTACCACCCACGAAGAGTCACTCTATCCCAGTGCTTAGCGCACATGTGAAGCATGCAGCTCTAAACCTTTCCTGTTCCCGAGGCTTGCACAGCTTAGCTGTTTAATCCCAACATTTTTTTTTAACGTTAGTGAAAGTAACTAATCATTCTAGTTTCTTATATTAAATATACGTCAAAAGCTGAATTAAAATGACAAGGAGAAGGTAAAGACATATTAGTATGAAAAGGGCTTTCTCCTACAGGATCTGGTTCAAGGTCAGAATCTCAAGGGCTTCAGTGACAAACATCCTTCCACACTGTCACACCAGATGGGACTTTACCCTTCGGTCAGCATATGTCAAGGCTCTGCCCAGATCATCAGAAAATCCAGCTACCAACAGGAGTAAGTAACCTGGGGTTACTGAGACAGTGCTGTTACATGCCTCACTGACCACAGCTACATCAAAACAAGATGCTTTTCATCATTTATACCTCAGGCACTGACTCCTGCCTTTTTGCAGGTGCTGTTGGACAATCAGTGAAGAACCGTCAGGCAGGAGGGCACTTTCATACAGAAGAGAAGATTTATACACAGCTAGACCCTGTTCTGTGTGAACAGGGCTATAACTGCACTACCCTGAAACCTTTACTACAAAGGGGTAACCAGGTTGTGCTTGAGGACACAGGCTATTGGCTATGATCTGACTTGGAACATCATAACTGAGTTCACTCACACTACAGGGGTATTACCCCATCATGAGAACCAGTCTGAATTGCATCATATCAAAGGCAGCCAGGCGAGTTTGTAGATGCTTTTGTGGAACCTCAAAGATACTATATTTGAGATGCTGGTATTTGAATACAAGATCATCTCACCTATTATACATACATTGGCTAACATTCAAGGTATTGAGTAATAACAGCAACTTTTTCACATAGGTCCTCCTAGATGAGCTTCTGAATTACTCATCGTTATTGAGAAAGTGCTAAAAATTATATTTATGACTAATACATAAAATTCAAACAAGACCTTTATTTACATTAGGTTTTCAAGCGCTGGGTGTTGCAACATACATAACAAAATTTCATACTACATTTTTTATAAGTAATCAGGTTGAAAGGCTGATCTACAAAATCAATTTGTCAAAACTGGCTAAGCAGAAAATGTGTCAACTTGGTTTTAGAGTTCTCTGTCAATTTTACACTGTTTGCTATCATTCAGAGTATTCCTGATGTCATGGTTATAAAAACAGAGCACTCATGCAGGTTAATTTACAATGAACTCCCTCATTTTATGTTCTTCAGTTGTTCAGAAGAGCAGGTCAATACTCTCCACCTTGTCTCACAAAGCAATTACAGACCCAAATAGGAAGAAAACTCAATCCATCAGGAGATTGTTAACAAAAAAAAAAAAAAAGGATTTATCAAGACAAGGATTCAGAACTTTCACTCTGGGACAAACTGAATTATAATCTCTCATTCTGCAGAAAACAAGTACTGTAAAGATTAATCAAGTTCATTTATTCCATATTAACATTATGCAGCAACCAATATGAGTTTCTAGGTAAACAGAGACTTTTGAAATGTTTTGCTGCAAAGCTGACCAGTAATGCACACAAATGATGAAGTCATCAACTCTGTTTACTGCCAGAAATAAAAAAAAAAAAAAATGGCTTCAGGAGCAGATAACACTGATTCATACTGTGCTCAAGCACTAGTCAACAGAATCCAATAAACTACATGGGTGGGGAAAAAATCAAAGCAGTTTTGTTATCTTACTTGTGATACCTTATTTAAATTTCAGGCATTAATTCTTTATATCAGCATAAATACGTAGCCTTCTACAACTTTTATGATGTGGTTACAGACACAAAACTGTTATAGCAGAAAGCAAGAGCTAGTTCAAGGAATTTCAGACTTTGAAATCAGCAAGATAAAAAGCTAAAATTCATATGTTCCTTTTCAAGTTATGAATACTTTCACTAAAACATAAATATTTTAACATATATTATTTTTTCTGACATTCAAAATTGTAAAGTCAATATGGCAGAATTATTGTTAAAAGCACATTATTTACAAATATTCTTTTTTCCATACATAAAGTATTTGGCATAATTATAACAATCTTACTGCATACACAACTGTTTGCTTCTTTTTCACATAATGGTACACTCCTTATTAAAATTTACCAATTATGTACAAAAATACTTGAACATTTATTATAGAAAACCTCTATTACTACCGTCAACAGCTTGTAACTGCTGAAGGTTTAATTGAGAGAATATAAAAAAGTGGTCACTTTCTTCCAGTAAACTATCAACAAATCAAACACAGCTAAAATCAACATGAGTTTCCCAACAAAAGAGGGAGAATATTTTTAACAGCATGATTTAAAATGCAGTTCACACATCTGTTCCCAAGCACATTTAAACAGTCAGTAAAAGAAAGAGGATACAAAAATTACATACAGAAGGTGCTTTTTTTCCCTTCCCCTCCACATCCTACATGTTGGCATTAGCTTTCCAAAGCTCTTCAGATGCTAGTCACTAAAATACAACCTAAGGCTAAACACCGTTCTGCTATAATAAAGATGATGGTGATGAACTCAAGCTAAAAAGCAAATCCAAAACCAAAACCTGGCTCCAGTGGCACATACACATTGAAAGAACTGTTCAGAATTTTTGCTAGATTTTTAGAAAATTATTAAGAATGTTTGCAATTAGCTTTTGAAATGTATGGATCAATAACCAGCAATTTGTATTTTTAAAAATTTGCTCATTTAGTGAATTGCCTTGGTACTAGTCAGTACTGATTCTTGTGCACATGTTAAACAAACAATTCATTTCATACACAGATTGTATTCTAGGGTAAACTTTCAAAAACAGCAGAGAGCCTCCATTAGCAAACTGTTCGCTTTAAAAAAACTCAAAAAACCCAAAAGTACATCTACTGGAAGAATAAAAGTAAATTGGACCTCAAAAAGAAAAAGGATGTGTCAGGTACAATAATACATTAATGGCACAAAACCTTATCAGGATTCCCCAGAATGGTGCTGTACACTGAAAGAAATGCAGGTATTTATCCATCTTAAAAATAACAAAAGTGTGTTTCAAAAATTCCAAACCACATTCTTACAACAGTTCTCTGCAGTATAACTTGCATTATATCCCAGTTTTTCCACATACATTTAAAATGACCAACCTGTTCATAAGAGAAACACCTTTCAGCCTATTTGCAGAAACAACCTAGTCTACAGACTACTTTGTTAGAAAGCGTGCACTTATCTCTAGTAGTAAAGATCCAGTCAGTATATTCTGCATTTTGTAAGAAGCATTCGGCTCACTCAGATGAGAGTTGTAGGGTTTTAGATTTAATTTTTTAAATAAAAATAATGTACAAATAAAAGCATTTATCAGTATTCACCACCATAAAATTAAAAAAGAAAAAGCAACAATCCTCTCATTCATGCTTCCTGTAATATCTGGCAACCTAAATTAGTAATTTCATTTCAAATGTGCAACATAATATTAATAAGCATTTCAAAATTACTCAAAAGAAAAGGTGGGCAAAATATTAAAGTGCCTAACTAAACCAGTTTTACCATTTTTAAAAAATATTATTTCTTAAACAGTAAAGAATTGGTTGCAATTAAATATAAAAGTGGCTTCTCATAGTTGAGAGACTTTGCGGGGCAGAGGCCTGGGCCGGGGAACCTGCTCAGTCCTCCTGCTGCTGTTTTCCAGGTTGTTTGGCCGAACCAGCTGTGGCTTGGGTGGCAGTGCCGGTGGGTCTGCGGCGGGCGGGATGGAGAGGCTGTGAGGTAGAGGAACGGGTCGTTTCAAAGTCCGCTCGTACACGCTGTAGGGCGGCGGGGTTTTGCTTTCTTTTCTCACAGGCTCCTCAGAAACACTGTAACTTGGGACAGTCACCGCGGGTTCACTGCCTTGGCTTTCAAAGCCTGATGTCTCTGACGTGCTACATCGGCTGAGCGAAGAGATGCCACTGCTGTAACTCCCTGACAGTGCCGGAGAGTTTGATATGAGCCCCGAGGAATGATACTCCACTGGAGACGGTGTGAATGATTGCACAGATCCCTGCTCAAAAAAAGGGCGGAAGAAGAATTTACCTGGGGTATATGAGGGAGAGCATTTCTGTGCTAAGACTGAAAACATACATAAATACAGTGCACGGACTCGGAGCTTTGATAAATATAAATAGTTGTGCCCCTGTTTAATCAAGATCTGGTAGGAAATCAGTAAAAAGCTCATTTCAGTAGTGCCTGGGTACACCTTAGATAGTGCTCATGCCAGTAATTCATATAAGTGGAACTAAAACTGCATTTAAATGTTATCTTACTATCATAGTAGACTGGAAAAATCTGGAAGCCTTTAAAATGCACTCTGAGTTTTCCCAGTTGCAAGTGGAATGCACCACCTGGCATACGGAATACCTGGGGGTGTCCTGCCCCCTAATGCCAAAGCACAGGTCTTGCAGCCCAGCCGCTGCTGCTACTGCAGGCTGTCATATCCCAAATTCAGTTTCCAAAGCTTTTCCTCACAGCTTTAGTGCATCATCATGCAGTGACAAGTGCATTTACATCGTGGCATCACTTCCAAGTGCACCATAACATCAGCGTTGGAGGGGAAGCCCAAAGCAGTGTCAAGGTAAGAGTCGCTGCTGGGCGCCAGCCCCCTTCAGCTGCTGTTTCTGCTTCCCTTCAGCAGCAGGATTTTTATCTGCGAATTCTCCATCCTTCCTCTCCCCCATCTCCCAGGTGTTCCTTGGACACACAACACACCACCTCAGAGGCAAGGGCAAAGGTGGCCAGGGGCTGCATCAGCAGCCTCACAGGTCTCTCGAGGATGGTGAGGGACAAGAAGCTGAGGGCCCAAGCAGCAACAACAGTGCTGACAAAAAAATAAAAGGCAGGGACAATAAAGGCCTACCTAAAAACATCGAGCAGTCCTATTCCAGTGAAGCAACTTCAACTGAAAATTTTAAAAGGTTAGCCCACACTTTCCAATTTGAAAAGTTTTTGCAACATATCTAATTTTGACTGGAGTCATCTGAGACAATCCAGACTTAATGGCCTCAAGCACAGGCTAAAAAAGGGATGGAGAAATCACATTAAAGACAAATTTTTCACTCCAGTTGTTGTTAGACTGGTGGGCGCTCAGCTTGAGGTGAGAGTGTGAGCCATGCAGAAAGAGTGGGAGTGGAGGAGAAGGAGAGGGGCAGGGTTGTATAGAGCTGGCTACACTGACTTTATGCTGCTGAGATAATTTTAGTTATCCATCTAGGGCTGGATCCACAGAACACTGAAAACAATGGGGAAAAAATATTTAATTAGGATCAGTGGGTTTTGTATACTAGAATGACCTTCTGTGGAAGCACACTGTTGGAACACAAGCTGAAAATTAAGCCCCTGTATATGGCTATGGCAAAGAAGAGGAGGTTTCATTTAAAGCTCAATACATGGTAAAGACATTTCAGTCGTTTTGAGGAGCCTGTTTAGCTCCTTGTTTCATGTTCCATTCCTCTGCATGTGAGGAGGCTGCAACTGCACTCCTACTCCCACAAACATCCAGTGTCAAGGTTTTCAAGTAAATTCTATATTTGGCTCCATTTCAAAAAACAATTGACACTTGGATTAAGTGACCATAGATAAGATTTAGGACCTCTGCTTTTGTCATTCTGAACAAGAGCAAGTGTATGTAAAGCCTGCAGGGATAAGCAGTTGCTTCCTGACAGCAGCGCAGCCTGCTTTCACCAATAGCAAGTAACAATCTAGACACCAAAACAGTCTGGAAATTCATGCTCAAAGTGAGATCCAGCAGCTCTTAGAAGTATTTTGGGCCAGAATTCCTCTCCCAAGCAGCAATCCAGACTTTGTCTGTAAAATGTTTAAATTCTGTCCAGACCTCTAGAAGGAAAATGCTAGGACAAACTTCAAACATCCCCTAAGAATCATCAGTACCAAGTCCATTCAGGAAAAAAAGAGAGTCACTCATCTTTGAACAGATCCTAATGCTCTAAAGAGCTTCCTAGTAAGCAGTTAGCACAAAACCTGGGATTGGTGCCCACTTCAGCAGAAGGGACACTATAATAATAGGACTATGGGCACTCTGCTGGCCCAGCACAACTGCTCCGCGTTGAACTTGGACTTCTGTGCCACCACAAGTGGAAATGTTACAGGCTTATGGGAAGACAAACAGGAGAATGACTATGGATTTGTGACTGGGGACCTCAAGGGGAAAGGAAATACTTTGGGATGCCACTTTCCTCCTCAGTTCTGCCAGGGGAGGTTTAGGTTGGATATTAGAAAGAAATTCTTTACAGAGAGGGTAATCAGGCATTGGAATGGGTTGCCCAGGGAAGTGGTGGATTCTCCGTCCCTGGAGGTGTTTAAGATGAGACTGGATGTGGAACTTAGTACTACAGTCTAGTAACTGTGGTGGTAGTGGTTGTTTTGTCTAAGCTTTTATATGGGTCCGAATCATGGGTCATTTACCGCCACCACTTGTGACTCCTGGAATGCTTCCATCAGCGTTGCCTCCGTACAATCCTAAACATCCACTGGACTGACAAAGTGACCAATGTGTCTGTTCTTGAACAGGCAGCAGTCACAAGTATTGAGGCCATGCTGCTGAGAACACAGCTGTGTTGGGCAGGGCACCTCTCCAGGATGGAGGACCACCGCCTCCCCAGGATTGTGCTCTATGGCGAACTCGCCACTGGCTGCCGCAAGAGAGGAGCCCTGAAGAGGAGATACAAGGACTCTCTGAAACAACATCTCAGCCTCGGCCATATCAACCACCATCATTGGTCTACTCTGGCCTCCAATTGGGAGACATGGAGACACACCATCTATAATGCTGCTGCTTCTTTTGAGGTCACCCGCAGAATCATTTTTGAGGAGAAAAGACAACGCAGAAAGAACTGAGTCTTGCCAATTCTGTCTAAGGAGACTTTCCGCTGTGCCTTTTGCAACTGGACTTGTCTATCTCACATTGGCCTTTTTAGCCATCAACGTGCTTGTAACAAGCATGGGTGGAGTCCTTCTCTAATCTTCGTTTGTGAAGCCTAGCCATGATGATGATGAGTGGATCAAGGGTTGGACCTGATGATCTCAGAGGTCCCTTCCAACCCAGCTGATTCTATGATTCTACATGGGTACCAACACATTCAAAATGTTCCTCAAAATAGAAAGGAAACCTACTCAGTTTAGCCTGGATCCCCAATTGCTTTGGCTGCTAGAGAAGAACCAATGCTTATTCACAGCCTATTGCTTAATGTATCCTTCTGGCAGGTGTCAAACTTCTCACACAACCTCCCTGGATCATTCTGCAGAGGAAACGGACAGTAAAATGACTGAAGCAGAGGTTACTCTTTAACATACCCTCTAATCTAACAGCCCTGAATGCTGGAGGAATAAGAGGAATGGGTTGAACAACAGGTTCTCCCTAGCTGGCATCTTCCCTTTTTCCACTGTTGGAGACAGAATTCTGGAGTAGGTGGACCACCTCTTACATGTATTTCTTACTCTCTCTTCTGTCCACTGACTCTGGTGAGCTTGATAATCCATGTAAGTGAGAAGCCTGATTTTGAGAGGCTAAAGATTCTGAGGATTAGGTTTCTTGCCTACATTTTTTAAAATCTTCAGAGCTGCTGCAATTATTATGGCTACTTCTTGTGAATGTTTTTTGTGTATGGTATATGATAATAAACGGTATATGATAATAAACGGTATATGATAATAAAAAGAATACATAATATAATCCCAAATAATGTACATTAAATATATACTATCTACTCCAGAACACACAAGATCTGTCCCACAAAGGCAATTCACTGCAATAAGACATTACCTTCATTGGTGATCTGCCAGCAGGAGAAGGAGAAACAGAGGCTATATGTCTTGCTGGTGATGCTGTAAAGTTAGAAAGATTTCAGTGCACTCTTGGCATTACAATTTTCACTAAGAAATCTTTTTAAGTGGATAGGAGATCATTTGATACATAGACATTATCTCTGGTTCCCTCCAGGTACTTTCCCCATGGTTGTAAACAGTTTTAGAGATTTTATTTATTTTGTTTGTTCTCAGGATGATCTTGCAGTACAACCAAGTATAAGAAATTTCTGCATCTGCCTTTGACAAATTTTACATCACTGTAAATTGGTTTATATCCTGCTAAATGATAAAAGAATTAAAAAAAAAAGAGTCAGTATTACAACTTTTCACTTTTTGATCTTTAGAGATATATTATGTGTATGTATGTCAAATAAGAAAAAGGACAATACATAATATATCAAACATTTACCTGCAAATATACTGGAAACATGCCTGGACATACTCTGAGGCATAAGTCTAATATGCAAAAAATGTATTCACACCCTTGAGAACAATTATATTGATATTATCACTCAAGCAGACTTTTCTTTAAATGAAAATTAATCTTTTGAAAGGCAAATTGGTTGCCTTTTTAACTTGCCTTTTGAAAGGCAAATTATAGCAACAGAACTCATGTACTTGCGTGATTGCTGTGCATTTTCTGGTCAGTAAGATTCTTTGTGGTTAATGATCATTTCTGATTGCTAACCTCCAATTATCATAAAATCAAACGACTAAATCTGATCATCCTCCCTAGTACTAGCATGAACTGTCTGAAACTACTCAGTCATTAAGTAAAGGGGCAGAGTATTGGAAACAGTACTGCAGAGAACATTAAGGAGATTAAAATACCCACAGAGGCAGTTCTACAGCCTTTCATGTAAGAAATCAAATAATAAGTTAACCTGCCCAAGAAGTTAAACATTAATCAGAGTGGAAAGAATCCCTAAAGTACTGGAGCTTTGCCTGAAATGTCCATTAACTCACCAGTCTGTGCAGGTCTTGGTGGTACAGGAGGAGATATAAGCTTTCCACTTTCTGATGTGTTTCTGGCTTCCTTCCCACTATCCAAGCTCCAGCTGCTGGGGGTGGTGTTTACAGCTGGAAGAGAATGAAAAAGCTGTCACAGGCATCAACAATTCCAGTTCTCTGACTTGCCTTTATCCATCAGAGTAAGAATTCACAGAGTGAAAATGATAAACAGCTTAATAAGCATGCCTGAAAAGCTCTCATGATTACATCAGCACTTGGAAAGCTCTTAAATAACAGCTGTCAGTGTCCTGGTTGCCTGATGTGGGCATCCGGCCCTCAGGTCAGTTTGTGACTGTATAGCACTGGGGGCCATCAACAGCAGCAGCTGAGATAGCATTCTGGTACACTGCAAATCCAGCCACAGAGGGAGATAAGCTTGAAGCCTGTTAATATAATCACTTTATATTTCCACCAGACTCCTATTTAGAGGTTTCCAGGCAAAGGGGAACTGTTTCCATTAACTCATTTTATACACAGAAGGGACTAGACATAGGAACTCGCCAAATTCCAATCAGCCTTCTTCAGAAAACTTTCCATGCTAACAGTCTTTTGTTGCCTGCATAGACTACATAAAATGAAGGAGTAAATTTGGAAGAAATTAAAAGTGTCTGACAGAAAAAAAAAAAAATCAAATTAAGAAATTATCGCAGACTGAGAAAATTTCTATGCACTCTTTGTATCCATGGTCAAGGATCTCTGCTTAATCATGTAAATTGACTATGACCTTGACATGCATAAAATTGGCTGTTGTATTTGTTTGTGTTTTACCTTTACCGAATTCCATGGCTTTAACTAAATGATCACATAAGGTCTGGAACAGCTTCCTTGATAGAACTGGATTATCTCATGTTATCAAGAAGTCACCAATATTGGAAAGAAGCCACACAGACAGAAAGACAAGGCATTTAAAATGGACAGGACAAAAACTAATTTGAAGTGCACAACTATCATTACACTTATTGTAAAAAAAAAAAAAAAAATAAGGGGAAAAAAAACCCCTCCCCCTTCACTGTCCAAAAACATCTTCAAAGCCTCAAACATCTTGCCCTGCCGTGACAGTTTCCTTCTTGTTTGTTTGAATTTTGAGTAGCGAATCGCATGCAAGGATCCTGTGCTTATTTCCAAAGATGAAACAAAAAAGCAAAGTATTGTTGCTAACTGATGTCATCAATTATTGCTATTACAGCAACAATGAAAGCTCTCAGGATTGCAACCCCACTATACACCAGACTTAATACAATAAGTACAGTACAAATTATATTGGTTTCATATCTGTAACAATACTGTTACAGTGTAATTGCACATTAGTTGACCCTGGGAACAGTGCACAGAATAAATCTATTTTCTAGAGGATCAATTTGATTTTTATTGCCAAAATATTCAATACAGTGTTTACTTTTTATTGTACACTGTCACCTAGCAGTATGGCTTTGCCCTCATCCTAAAAACCACTTGGCACCAGACCTAGGTACTTCAAATGCCTGAATCTCTTGGCAAACCAATTTTTTCTTTTAAGTCATTTAAGCAGTCAGTTCTTTGGACTTCAAAAACCTCCAGAAGGTAATATTTTTTTTAACAATTCTGTGATCTACTTGGCTGCACAGGCCAGTGGAAAAGTTTTGCCATTTCCATGTTAAATTACCTCATATGATTTTCAGCCCTGTGAAAAATTCCACCTTTCATAAAACTTGGACACAAAAATACCTAAAAAAACAGGTCTTACTGAAGAAAATCTGATTCCTGGTCAGTTCTTGTTGCAGTATATTCTTCAAATATATACCTGTTGAACTGTATCCTTTATTCAGCATACCACAAAGGTTTCATAATTAAATGATGGAGCATATGATGGATGTGAAGCACATAATGAAATCACAGCACAATAACTATGCCAACAATATTGGATTTCCCCATGCGCAAAATTATAAAAGGCAATATTTTGTCTATACAAATTCATATATTTCTCATTTACTGTAATTAAAAGAAAAAATCCCCCAAAATCAACAAACCACAAATAGCTCTTTTCAGTGAGAGCATAACAAAAGCATACTGATTTATATTTGGTAAAGAAGACTTGCAGGTACCAACTTCTACCCAACTCTAGCTTCTCTCTGCCTCATTCTCCAGAAGGTGGCTCATTGACCCATTTATCTCTCTTGAGAAGCAGGAAAGACAGCTCTCACAGGCTGCAACCTGCTGCTCCATCACTCCCTCCTGCAAACTTCTGGGCCTCTTTTGAGTGCAACACTCTGTTCAAACACCATGTTCTCCCCTTTCTAGCAAAGTATATTGAAACTTAAGGTTGTTAGCATAATTTAGTTAGTCAGAATGTTTTGACACGTGGAGATGACAGTATGCACTTAAAAGAATTGGCATGCTACAGGAACATGATCGATTAATTAAATTTTCATTGCTTCCAAGATTGGTATGTTGTAGGACTTCCACTCACCTTTGTCAGGGCCAGGCAGATTGGAATCACTTCGTGGCAGAGCACCATCTCCAATATGATTAAACAGCATTCTCTGTAAATTGAGAACAGCATAGTTTACACATAGCTGCTGCTGTATTTCAGTAGCCTTTAAGAAAACAAATATATTTTTGTTATTATCCCCACTACACAGGTCTACTTTGGAGGTAGAGTGATAAACGAGACCTAAGAACATAAACAGTTTAATAAAAGTATATGTATACAGATAAGGAGTAGACTAGTTTTCTGAAAACTGTACACACTGAAATCAGAGGGAGGATTATTATCTACTGAGTTCTGACAGTTTCCAGCACCTTAAAAAACTAAAGCTCATTCTTCAAGTGGTATCTTGACAGATTACTAAACAAATAGAATTACAGAATTCATTACAGAACCCAGATCTGAATAAGGTGTCATGTTTGACAATATCAAGTTATGGCTGTTACCTCAGAAAAGCTTTGTGTACTGTTTTCCAACCCTGACTTTTTTGGTAACAGTGTTCTCACTTCTCTAGTAGGTAAGAGCTGACCCACAAAGCATGTTTGTCTTTCCTTTTCTGAATATATATTTATTGAAAAAATCACATTAAATTTATGAACCAATTTTAAAATTCCATTAGTTTCTTTTTTTGGCAGCTTTCAAGTAATCCATAGTCACTGGTTTGTCTTGATAATGTAAGATGTAAACAGCATACAGTTAATCCTGCAAGTAATTCAGATGTACTTTCCATAGGAAATGAGAAGATAAACTCTACTTTTTTTCTCTTGTTTGTTTGAGGTTTTTGTTTTGTTTTGGTTTAGGGTTTTTTTGGTTTTGTTTTTTTTTTTAAGCATTACCAGAAAAATCACTGCAATCCAAATAAAATCCTAGTATTGTGTCTCTTTCCACTGTTCACAGAGGACCATGCCAAACTGGTAAGGCACTATGCTGTGGTTCCACAAGAGGCAAATCCTGCTGCAAAGTAATCTTCATTGATCTAACATGTTGCAGCTCCACGTTACAAAGTGAAGAACAAATACTTGCCCAATTCAACTAGACTTTAAACATCTCATAGAGAGAATTCTTTGGTAGATGTTGAGCTACACTATGTTTGCCACATGGCATATTAGAGTCATACTGGGTCAGGAAATATCTGTTTTCTCAAGTTACCACTAAACTGAGGTGGTGTAAATACGTATGTACTCTAATGTGACAAAAAATATGTTCCTGCCTGATCTGGATTGAATTTTCACTGCCTACCGAGTTTGCAGTGCACTAGGATGTGGTGCGCAAATGTTTAAGTCTGTTTTCTGTTGTGAAGGTAAAGAGCAAAGGCTGAAAAAGCAGCTGAAATTGGAGGAGATAAAGAGACAAAAGCTGAATGAAATACAGAGAAACAAGGACATACTAAAAGAATGAAATTTAAAACCATGTGGAAGAACAAGAGCACTCACAGGATGTTTAATGACACACAAATAAAAACCCCAAAAATGTAAAATTTGAAAAGCTTCATTAGGAAGAATAATGGTGCAAAAACTAAGGAGGCTTGTTGACCAGTCAATGACAGCAGGCATTCCTCTTCAGAGCATGGGAAGAGCTGGAGAGACACACCACAATCACTCAGCCAGAGATCACAAAGCAAGCACAAATGGATGTTGACTGAAAGCAGCTGTATATAACCTTGAGCATCAATTTTAATGAGGGAAGTGGATGCAGTACTGCTGTGGTCTTGTTCTATGAAGTCCATCAAACTTCCTTAAATAAGGTAGCTATGGCCTGAAAGGACTTCAAGTGCAGGAATTTGCCTGTGTATCTCATCTTTGCCAGCTGAAACACTAACGTGAAAATTGCTTTCATTAAGCTGTAAAAAAGTCTTTCATAAATGGGTGGTTCTTTCCTCTTTAACTTAGCATAAAGCTCCAACAAGACTGTGGAAATTAACTGGTATTAGAATAAAGGCAGAAAGGAACAGTTTGAGCAGATAAATTCTAATGAGAGTTGCAGGTATCTCTAAGATATCTCCTTAAAGTTGTCCTGAGGATTTCTTTTCCCATTCTTAATCAGAAGGCAAAGAATCAGAATTTTGTTTCTGATCACAGTCCATTTTTACTGCTATGGGAACAGAGCAGCAGAGAAAGAAATTTAACCTTTCCCCAGAAAGATACATCTTCACTTCTGGTTATAAGGGCAGAAAGAAACTGTCAGACCTTCTCACCTTTGAAACATACTTCACTGTATGAGCAAGTTAATTTTCTACTTACCCTCTCATGGGACACTGAGGGTAGAGACAGATTGGGAGATTTTCCTGCTGGGCGAGTCTCAGAGAGAGCGGAGACTGGGCCTACGAGCTCCTCAGCCTCCCTTATGGAATCTCGGATAGAATGGGGAATAGAAGTCGCATTCCACTTGGCAAAGCAAGAGTTTGTAGTCTGGGAGCAAAAATGGGATAATTTTTCTTTGCGGCAAACTGTAAAACCGCTTTATTTAAAGAACATCTCCTGATCTTTCCTGTATGTTGTTTTGGCTCCACTATCACTGAGAAAGTGCCCAGTAGATATATCTGCTGTAAGTAGAGCTGTCCTTAAGTCTGGCTAAGCTTCAGTATTACTTCTTAGGCCCTCAGATAACAGCATGAGGACTTAAACAGAAAAGAAATAAAAAATTAAATCAAGAGCCAATTCAATAATTGAAGAAACAAGGGACAAGAAAAGAACTAATGAGAAACCAATAAATAATTTCTAAAATAAAGGACCCTAGTCTAGCAAGTTGGTTTTTATCAGAGGCAAAACTTCTGGTAGAAATGAGTGTTGAAAGGAGGGCCTTTAACACCGTACTTATGTTCTCATCTTTCTCGGCTTCAGCAAGAGGTGCACTGTGTGATGGCAGAGAATTAAAACAGGAACTGTGTTAAAAAAAAGCACTTTAGGAAAACAGGTCCATTAATAAGAAAAGATGAAATAAGAATTCAGTATTGGCCAGCTCGCCAAGCTCATTTTGCGTTTCAGAATACCCAAAAGAAACGCATTTCATAAAGACCTATATAACAGTATTTTAAGGTAAGAACACAATCAATTTTTTTCTTTGGAGTAACAAAATGTCTATTTTTTTTTCCTGAAACTACATTGAAAAATATGAATTGCCACATGGAATGGGTTATTATCTCACAGTGGCTAGGATAAGCTTTCTCAGAAGAAATAAAGGGGAAGTCAACAAGGATAACTGCCACAACAACAGTTTTTCTTTCTTTTTCCTTCTTCCCTAGATAGAACAAATGCTGTTGTTCCACACAAGCAGGCTGTGTCAGCTGATAAATTCCTGCATCTCTCACTGCATTGAGTAAATGTATAGAAACAGATCTAAACCTAGGGAAATCATGCAGAAATGTGATCAAGTATCATGTATTCTATTCACTCCTCTTTCATGTAAAATATTTTAGAGTATTTGCTTTTAAAAACGTAAAAAATCCCTTGAAAATTAAAAACAATGAGCAGACTGAATCTGCTCCAAGTTCAGCATGTGTATTCTGAGCTATTTGTGCTCTGAGGACTCCCAACAAACTTCTTACCTGCGAACTTTCTGAAGGAGTAGGGTAGATGGCACTGCAGGGCCTCTCTCTGGGAGACAGGCAGGAGTTTTCTCGGGAATGCTTATGTTTGTCAGACAACAGAGGAGAGGCTAGAAATAAATGTGTCAAGTGATTAAATTCATGCAGTGAAACTCAGCCATTTAAATTCTATGCTTATGACAAAGAAATCCTCTGTCCCCAATATTTCATATTCCTCAAATAATTGGCTAAATTTGATGTCTGACCAGTGATATCATGCAGATATTCAGCTGTAATGTATCAAGTATAATTTAATATGGTTTATCACAGGAGATGAGCACTGACCTCTGGCACTGGATGGAGCAGAACTGGTCACGTTAGGTGAAGCAGAATGAGTAGAACTCAGGCTTGAGGTAGACGGACTAGGCTGCGTATAGAAGAGATGCTGTTATTACCACATCACACTTACTAGTTTGGAAAACAAATTTAAAGCATACTTTTCACTAGAACAAAGAACTTGTAGATTATCAGTATTTCAAAACAGCAAACCAGTATAAAGAGAATTAAACTAATTACACAAAATGTAGTAAAACATTAAATAAATATAAATGTAATTAATGCAGTGAAACAATTCCATCCCACTGTGACAACTGGACAGAAAAGTCTATGTAAGGTCAGGTGACTTGCATCATAGTCCATTAATTGCTCCATATTACATTTGTAAAAAATTAATGCTTCTATTGAAATAAGAGAAAACAGTTACATAAGAAGTTATTTCTAAGTTAATGAAGTTAACAGCCCATTTAAAGATTTGTTTTTTAAAAGAAGTATCAGCAATAAATTTGAGATTTCTGAATTAAATAATAGAAGAATTACTTTATGAAATAGCCTTGCAAGAAAGATTCTGTATAACTTGAAGAATGACAATAATTTGTACCTGCATGTTAAAAACTTCATCAGAGCTTTCTGACTGCCCAGTGATATTGCTGACTTCAGCAGAAGCTTGGGATGACAGTGACGAGGATGAATATCGATTGACAGCTGGATAACTCAAGGGGCTATTATAAGAATAATGAAATACAAAATTGTTAACTCTAATTGTCAATCATAACTTCTCATGAGAAAACAGAACATGTTTATTAATCTTTAAAGTTCATTTGGGGGCTGGCGGAGAGGGAGAGAGAGAGAGAGACAATATATATACCAGCTATTCATGGCTGAAGATACTTCAGGCAGACCATACAAGAAAGCATGTACATAATACAAGTATTTTATGGCTCATCTTCCATGAGTTACAAAAATACGTCAGTTATTAGTATTTTAACTTGCCTGCGTCGTGGTATTACCCTGGCAGCATCAGGGCTCATAGAAACAGGCATGGAATTCCGGCATACACGAGGACTTCCATTTGGGAAATGAACAGGACTAGCTTGTACACAGGCAGAAAATTCCTGTGAAGTTATTAAGAGAAGATTAATTCAAATTAATATAATACCATTAAGCATTTTGTAAGATACAAAGAGGAACTTCAATAGTTATATCTGCATTTTGCATCAGCTTCATCATTAGTATGAAAAATATTCTAACTTTTTGCTGCTGATAGTAAAATGTGACTACTTTTCTCTGCACAGTATGGAAGCTTTGTTTCTCTTCACTTTGTGGTTCTGCAAGGCTACAAGCTGTAATGTGGACAACCAACCAAAAGATGTCACTGTTTGTTGCTTGGGAAAATGAAAGGATCCTTAGTGCAGCTGAATGGTCTCCTGGTCTACCCATGCAACTGCTCACGTACCTGTATTCCCAAGCTTGACTTCATCACAAAGAACTGATCCACCAGCTTTTTGTGTAGCGGCCTCATGTCCTGCGGCACCACCTTCTCGTGCACCGCCAAGCCAAATTCCAGAATCTGGGCCTGCAGTGGGGGAAAAAATATATTTTTGATGCATTTTCTTTAAACTTTCATCATCAACTAGGATACTAATAGAAAAAATCTAACAAAATGCACATTGCCTTAAAAGCATCAGTCTTAATCCCTGAAAGAACTGTAATCAAACAAGGCCGAGGACCAAAAGCAGTAACACACAAGAGGATTTACGCCTCTTCCCATTTACTATTCAACTTTCCCAAAGGTTTCACCTATGCAAATTCAACTCCAATATAGAAACTACAATGGATAATATAGTGGAAAACCTGGCTAAATAGCAGCTTTACAAAGGAGCAGCTCTAAACCTTAAATAAAAGCTATTTTCTACAAGAACAGTTGTAAAAAGCATGAAAAAACAGCAAAAGCCACATCTACCAGAGACCCTGTAATACATTTGCAAGGAAGTCCATGGTCCCCTCTCCTATTCTAACTCCCCAGAGACCTCTCTAAGTGGTGGCTTTATGTATATCCTTGACACAAAGCATGACAGGCTTCAGAATAACATTACTGAAACTCTAATCTTGCTCAAATTTGGCCACAGGCATTCAAAATACTGAATTGGTTACATGAAGAATCAGACAAACTCAAACTCAAAAACAAAATAGCTACAGTATGTTGTAATATCTTTGGATGAGAGCTACTAGCTGATGTTTTCAGGCAGCCTGTGAGTGGGCATGCAGCTGCACAGCATCACTGACCCAAGGTCAGGACTGCAGCACATCCATCCACATGCGCAGCCATCCCGGCCCTTCTGAATGCTCCACGTTAAATCATCCGCGGGTGCCAGAGAGGCTTTAACTGCTATTGCTTAACTGCTGAAGTTATTAACTCCAGTTTTACATTGTAAAGGTTAGTGAGATTAGCTATAGCCTGAAAAGAAAAAACTGCAATGTAAACTACTATACATTATCTAAATGAAAGTGAGCTCAGTGAATCTATTCTGACTTATACTGTCTGAGGATCTGTCTTTCAGCTGATCTGACCACAAAGATACCCCAATGCTGATGAAAAATGGAATTTTCATCTTGCCAAATTCCAGTACTCTGACCTTTTTATTCTAAACTGGCAATAATATTTGAAATTTCAACATGCTGCATAGAACAAAGATAGGTAGCTCACTCAGTTAAAAAAGATGAAATACTTCATAATGTCTTTGATTAAAAAAAAATAAAATTTTCAGCATTTTCAAGTGGAGATACTTCATATTTGAGGCTGGAAGGTCATTGTTTTACAAATGAATGAAGAAATAACACAAAAATCATATAATGCATAGAATACTCCTCTGTTTAATTTAATCACTTGGCGTTTATTTTACTGCCTATCTCCTTTGCCAATTACTATTAGATATCTTTCATTGCAATAAGATTTTTCATGCTTTTTTGCTCTCATGGCAAACCCTGTAGTGAAAATATTTGTTCTGTAATATTGGTAAAATATGTCAAAGAAATATTTGCTGAAGCCATCAAATGTTTCAATGAAATAATGTTTATTCTATAGTAGTGATAAAATATGTTGTGCAAATATTTGTGTATGAGCATGACAGAACAGGCCTCTCATTCAACCTTTAATTAAGAAAAGTTTGAAGTGATTAACATGATGATGGAAAGAACTAGAGAAAAAATATTAACATGACCCAGAAACCTGCTTGTATAGAAAGTTACTGTCTACTTAAAACATCTGAGCAGGCCACATAGTCAGTCTTTTTTCCACTGTACCTGCTCGAGCATCAGCTCTCTCAAGCGTGTGATCTTCTCTCCATCCTCTGGGTGGTTCAAGATGTATTCTTTGATGAAGAATGCCTAAGCAGAATAAAATCACAAAGTAACACAAAATGAGTAAAAACACAACTCTTTCAGGTTTGGGGTTTTTTAAAAACAAGCTTCTAGATAATATTTTCAAATATTTTCAAAGTTCCTTTCTACTGCAATAACGGATAATACATGGTAAATAATCAATTATCATATATTAATTGGTGGAGATTATAGCCAAAAAAAATTTAGCCTCTCTTGAGTGGCATTTATAAGTTGTTTATTATCCAGGACAGACCTGAAGCAAATTTTGAAACCTGCAAATCAGTTTAAGCCAAACACAGGCTACCTGAACCAAATATCTCTTCCCCAATAATTGTGACACAGAAGTTTCAAATAATTACTAAGAGTTTCCTCTCTTTTCATATTATGAGCTTCCTTGTCCTTAAGTGTAAAGACAACACCAGTGTGGAATTGTATGTTATTATATGTATTGGAGCTGTGACATTACCTTCTTATTCTCTCTTATTATAAATAATGTTCTAAAGGACTCACAGTGAGCATCTGATCAACATCCAGATATGTTCATGAGCTTACATGACTTTCGTGTCCATTTCCAATGCTCAAATTGCACCATCTATAACAGCCCAAAGTCATTTTACCCACCAGCAATGGTCTGGTCATAGCACTCCCCCTCTTTGTTCATTTTTGCATCTTTCTTAACATAATGACTACTCTACCTTGCAAGGGGATTATACTGAGTTTACAATTCTTGACACTATTCTGTAAATAAAATGCCCGGCAGCTCATCTGAAAGATTTCTAAAGCTTTTAAAAAATGCATTTTCCATAAAAAGCGTTTTTAAATATATCTATACATACATACATGTGGCTTTCTATCCACAGAGTTGAGAGGATAATAGCGGCTGCTCAGGGCTATGTTTTCCTTTTGCACCTGTCTTAGCATTTCCCTCATAGACTTCTTACTATGTTCTCCATCCAACTTTAGCTCTTAAAATATTTGCTATCTAGAAGCATTTGTAAATATGGGGAGCAGTAAAACTGGAGATAAATATATGCCTTCCTCTGATTCAGTTCCAAAACTTCATGCTGTGACAAACCACAACAAGAAAGTGCTGAGACCTACATAGGAAATGCTGATACCATGATGAACAATACTTATTTCACATGGTCCTTTTGCTGCAGATAAGTAAACTACAAGAACTCATGTTTAAATTGTTAAAAGGAGCCCTCTGATACTTGCTAAAATCCCAAATCCCAAACTTCTGCCAGCTGATGAGTGTTTTTCCCTTCAGCTACAAGCTTAATGTCCTAATATCGAGCAGGTGGTGTCCCAGTGGTTTTGGGCTGAGATTTATAGAGATCTATAGCCTGAGTTAGAGATGTAATAATCTAACTTCAAACACAATTGCCAGTACTTATCAGAATTTGACTAAATCCAGTAACATTTTTGGAACCAGTGGCTTCCAACAATAAATTATGAAAGGGCCTCTACTCTTATAGTGCATGTAAAAGATCAAAAAGAAATGTAAGTTGTTGTACAAATTGCAGTCGAGAGATGTTAGTGGGCACCAAAAAACTCTTCATGTTTTTTCAGTAGCATTTAGAATTTTTTTTTTTTTTAAATCAGTGGTTCAGTCTTTTTAGCATACATAAAGGTGCTGTATAATAACATAAAGGTTCTGTATAATAACATAAAGGTGCTGCATAATAACTATAACTTCTGTAAATTTTCCTGCAATCTGTTCTTGTATTGAATCTAGCAAATGTCTAGCTTTAATATCTGCAGTACCAAATTGCAGAATAATTAGAGAAGCTGCCTTTTTTTCCTCACCAGGAGAGGGGAAAAAAACCACAAAATAACCCACAGGAAAAGCAAAAAAAAAAAGAAGGCAGAATTAATAAGGCAGCAGCTGGCCAAAGGACACTTCTTAAGGCTTGAAAGTTGCCTGAAGGGAAGGAAAATATTGGTAAAGACATGGTCATGCTTACCTCAAGACCAAATGCTCCAAGACTGAATGAGTTTTCAATTTTGTACAGGGCAGAAGGGAAAAGCAAAGTGAAACAGATAGGAAGGGAAAAGAATTTACAGAGGAGAGGAAAACAGGAAACGTAGAAGATGTGAACTGGAAAAACAACAGGAAGACACATAAAGACTGAAAAAGGGACATGCAAAGAGAAGAATGAGGGTGAAATGGGAAAAAAAAGCTTCACAATTATTGGTAGCAGTTTTGATGTTTAAAACACAAATTGCTGAAAAGTTCTATTTTAAATATATAGTGAGAGGCAGAGGGCAGAAGGGAATTGAAACATGAACACTGTCCAGGAGATCAAGAATTGCAGCTAACAACAACAACAAGAAAGGAGCAAGCAACATGCTTGTGAAGAATGCAGAACTATGCAGAGACACTGACACTGTTAATTCAAACCAGACATAGTTCTCACATGACTGTATTTCTCCAGGGACTCCCTTCATGGTGCTTTACTATGTTAAACAGTTTTGTTGTTGTTTAAAAGCAGTTGGGAAACATCAAACATATTACTCCTTTTCTTTAGTCTCACAATTTTCATAACACTGCAGTTTTGATGACAGATTCTAACACTATACCAGATTCAATTTTCTGTAGTTTAATTTAGACGCAGTTTTATCAAATTTAACACTGTTGAGTGAACAGCGAATCCTGCACTCTTTGAGACAAGTGGACAGAATGTTATTCAATGTGACACTTTCAAAGGAACAACCAGCAGACTCAAGTATTTCATAAGACTATGGAGAAAGAGGAAGATCAAGTTGGGTTGAAAAAAAATCCTTTCTTTTTACTGCGGTTTAAAAATTCCACAGAACTTTGTGTAAATACAGCATCCCAAACACTTACGGTTCTCCTAAGGTGATTCAGAATCTATAATAATGAGCAACAACTTTTGGAAACAAATCCAGTGTTAGACATTTCTTAATTATATGTTTTTTTTTTTCAAGATTTTTCTTTCCCCACAGAAAATAGATTTCCTAAAAATTTGGAAAAGAGAAACAAGAAGGATCTAGAAAATTACGATTCTTCAAGATAATAAATTTATAATTGAGAATTTTTTATTATAATACATTGCCCATTCTAGGTCAGGAGCTACTTCTGGCCCACCAGCAAATATTTATATATATATTTTTATATATATATATATGTTTTTATATATATATATATAAAATATACTTAAAATTAACTATTTAATTGAAAATCTCCACACAAATCACTGAAGAATGCAAGGTAATTATGAATTGACTCATTGCTGGAATAAGTTTGTTGTGCTCTCTGCAGCAAAATAGTTGTTTCAATAAACTATACATCCTTAATATCACCTAACCCAAAACTGCAATATAGGTATAATTATAACTATTATTCATATAGTACTTTCTGTCCTTACTTCATACAGAGGAGCTGCATCTGTACAAGGAAAGAAGTTGGATTTTTAATAAACAGAAATAAATTGCTTACCTCTTGGTATCTAGCAACTCCACCATTAACTGCTGCGTCAATGACCCCATTTAGACACATTGTGAGAGGGTTAATGTTCTGCATCTGTCGCGTCTGACACTGACTAATCAGTGTTCTCAGCTGCTGGTTCTTATTTTCTAAGACTTCAATAGCATTCTCAAGGGGACTCATTTCCACCTGAAAGGAGAGTGAGCAACATTGCAAACAATCTTCAGCTGAAAGATTAAATAATATTATGGGTAATTTTTGATTTCTTAAAAGAAAACAATGTTATTCTAGTTCTAGAGTACTGGGACAGAAAATTCTCCTCACCTGGGTTACACTCCATGAGTATACACTCTGTGCACAGAGAGATTTGATTTTATCGTGTAATCAATGACTAAAACAAACAACTGTTCCTCTCTTGTAGATTCATTATCTGACCTTGAGAGATGACTCAGCCTTTGCTACAAAACACTCACATACTTTCAGTCAGTGGTGGAACTCCTGGAGTTCAGGGTTAAACTGTCCTTGGTAACCTTACCTAAACTGGTCTTGAGATCTGAGAGCTTCAGCAGATTAAGGGCACAGAGCAGAGTTTAAGTATTGGTGACTTAGTTTCCACAGCCAAAATAAAGTCAACAACTAGACATTATGAGTGAGGAATTTGAATGTTAGTTTTGAGCTGAGATGATGATCAAGTTACAGTCAAGGGCAGTCCTTGAGGAGGATGTGCCCCTCATCTCTTGAGGAAGAGGAAGCTTTTCTCACAGGTAGCACGAACTGCAGCAGAAACAAAAAGCTAAGCAATGAGAAGAGTACAGGCCTGGAGCTGCTCTAATTTACCCAAACATACAAGCACAAATCTGAGTCATAATCTCCTACATGCCCAGGAAAAATTACTACAGTTAGCTTTTGGAAGTGGTGATTATAATGGTAACATGACAATAAATGGAGGGTCTTCAGATTAGGGGTCATTTTAACCAAGTAAGGACTCAGCAGGAGCCAACTAACAAAATTCCTCATGTCACACACAATTTTTTGATTTGTACTAAACTCCGTTTTTTGGTTTTCTACAGGAGAATATCAGGATGGTGAACAAATGACATTTTGTTGCTATTAGGAAAGAAAAACACAACAGAGTTTTAGAGAAAATCACTTGTACTATGGTATCCTCCTATTTAAAGGGATTATTGTAAAACTGGCTTTGACAAGAAGGAAAATAATTATAGGTGTTGTACTCCTGGGCTCAACAACTGATCAGTTATTTAGAGGTCTTTATAGGAGAAGCCCTCCTCTGAATACAACTGGAAAGTATTTAGGGTTTTCTAAGAAATATAACAACAAGGAAGGAGAAGAAATTACAATGTGTCGGTAACAGATTGCTACATTAGACCCTATTCCTACAGGTTCTGCTGAGCAGCTCATGGCATTTGTTATAGTACAGGAACTTGGAGCATGTTTCCTTATTGAGTATACTAAAAGATACATTAAGCTATAGATATTCTAAGTATTAAATGTTATATCATGCTGAGTTTTAAGAAAGTAATTTGCCGACGGTTGTTGCCTTTGTGCGCCCATTATTTTTCTCAACTTCTTTTTTCCTCAACTGTTTAAATGAATCATAAGGGTGGTTCTTAATAATACTTTTCATGACAAGAGAAATCAGAAATCTCAAAAGACTTCATAAATAATTTTGTTGTAGCTAGCTTGAGACCTTGCACAAGGAAATTACACGGTAATAAATCTTAAAGTAGTTCATCAAATAACATCAGCCCACACCTGACTAAGGAAGTAAACCAACCCACAAAAAGTATTAATATCAGTCTCATGCTCACCACTTCACGTTTTTCCACTTCAAACCAACGAGATATTCCAGGTAAACTTTGCACCAAGATCAGCGTGGTTCTCTCTACCCAGAGACTCTACAATAAACAAAAAGAATTTATTTCCCCACTTTGCCTCTATATTTCCCTTAATTATTCCTAAGTTTCTTTATGAATACCTTCACTTAAATAATAGTATACATTAAAAAAAGTACTAACATCCAAGTTCCTACTGAAATGTCTATCCCATAAGCTGATAACATTCACTTTTCTTCTTACTTTCTATCTTCTACTACTAAGCAGTAATTTCTGCTGGTTCTTCACTCTTAAGCATGGTATTAATCTGTACTATACGTTGTTCCCAAGTGTCCAAAAGGCACTCACGACTGAACTAACATTTTAATATTTCCTTTCCAAGATAACATCTGAGAAGAGCAAGAGTTCAGAAGCAGAACAACTTGCAGATCACAGAGCATGACCAGCTCTCCTCTGTGAAGTCCTATCTGAGATTCCACAATGCATGGCTGATGGGATACTCAAGTGTACTACTGGTAAACACTTCATGCAAGTGGTTTGTAAAATGACAAATGAACACATAGGATAGTGCTTACACAAAAAGCTGTACATTAAAACAAAGCCTAAACTTAAATTAGAAAACAGCAGTGACTCAATTTAGCTAATTTATTACCCTTACAGTTCTTTTGCCTGTAAAAAATATTACAGGATAACTCTTTTTGTCTGTCTGAATACAAGAATGTATTCTGCATCAGGATGTGTTTCTAGTGGGTCAGAATTAAAATTACACCAAAAGATGCATTTTCAGTGTGAAATTTTTATTTGGAGGAACAGAAGGAATTTACATATTAGGGAAGGAACTAATATTATAGGAACTAACTTATACCTGAGACAATCTCTAAGTTCAAGGTAGCTTTTAATCTTGATATCACAGGAACAGAACATTATGCCACAGTTTAGGCAAAAATGTCTCTCCCTTGCTCTAGGGAGAGATAACTTTAGGCAATCCTATCCATACCCCGCATTACGTACTTAACAATGTTTTCACATCTGCCTTAGAAACTCTTCTGGAGACTACTCTGCTCTCTCCAGTTCTGCCTTCTAGATGTCATAGATGCAAAAAAAAAAGAGGTTAAGTTTTTCACCCCTATTCACGTTTACAGTGAGATGTTTGCATCTCCTATATATTTTTCATATTATTTTATTCAAAATAAGAAGTGAAATAGTCAAACCTGAGATACTCCTCCTCTACAGAATTAGTTATACCACACTCAGTTCAGTAACACAACTAGAGATGATGTTTCAATAACACAGCTTTTGTTGATGTTACAAATACATCCATAAGTCCAGTAGCTCAGGAAAGGGCATAATGCTTTACCTTGAATTCATTTTCCTTGTCCTTGGTCCCTTTGTGAAATGGTCTGTCATATCGGAATCGCCAGATGTGATTTACTTTGTAAAAGCTCTTGATGTTATCAGGAATGCCATCTCTCTGCAAGACTTCCTGGTTTTCTGGAATTGGCGTCACTGCATAAATCTGCAGATCTATATGTAAAGAGTTAAGGCTATCCCACCTCATTCAAATTAGCAAAGCATATTGACTTCTGAAGCATTACAGAAAACTCTTTAAAAACTGTGTATCGTGAAACGCTTCTAGACTATTAATGGTTTGGGAAGGGAACTGGAGAGATTTTTGGTCGATTGGGATTTCTTGTACTGTTTTGTTGAAAATGTCATCTTTATTTTTGAAATAGAGCTATTTACATGCACTAGGACATGGAGTAAAGGGATTTAATTAAATATATTCTTACACACAGTATGTCATGCCATGCTAACATAATGTACTGTAAGAAATGAAAATTACTGTAACTTGAACCCCATTATCACAGCAGTGATAGTTCCAGAAGTGTTTTTAACTGAAGAAAAGGATGTCAATAACCTGTCAAGGAATTTTTAAATAAAATCAACAGATAAAAAAAAAAATTCCAAACATAATAGAGTGATGGGGACAAAATTCAGGGTAATTCTCAACTATCATTTATTTCAGGGGAGGCACATTTGTGACTGAAATCGGCTGTAAGTGTCCCTACATTTTTTAAAAGCATGAAAGATATAACTGCAGAGTATGGCTTTGTGGATACACTGTGCTTCTGCCTGAAAGATGGTCTCATCTGGCTGATTAGCATGTTGCATAGCAATGGCATGTGGGAACTCATTCAACATTCGCTGCTGGAAGGCCTCCAGCCTTTCATAGTCATGTCCTCGGCAAACAAATTCCTTATTCTGAGCAGAATAAGAAAACAGAAATGAAGAGCGAGTTACATGAAAATAATTTAGATCGAAACACAAGCTCTTAAATACAGACTTTCCAGGCAACCTTTGCATCATTTTAAGAAGGGAAAAATAAGAAACAAAAGGCAAGAATGAAAATAAGGAATCTAGAAAGAACAGGTTACTTAGAAGAAGGAAATTTTATCATATAATGTATGTTTTATTCAAAAGTCCAGAAAAATGGAATAACTATAAAGTTTAATAGAAATCTGAAGGGAGAAATTGTTCTTAGTGAAACAAAGTATGTAACTAAAATGACATATCAGACTGTATAAAATGTGTAACAAATATAACCCAGCAAACAGTTAAGACAATGAAATGGGTTGGAAGTCCACTCCACGAGGAACTAAGAAAATCTGCTCTGATGTTACACAGTTCTGAAGAAAAACATTGCATCAGAAAATTGGTAGAAGGCATTCAATTTGCCTTTTGCTCTGAATGTTTATCAATTATCAGCCTGGTAAATTAAAATGATCCAGTTTTTGCAATATGAAGTAAAAGAATACTCCTGGCATTGAATTCTGGGAACTTTCATGGGAATTGCTACAAGAAAACAACTGTAACAGTATTATTGTTCAACTAAAATGAAAATGTGAAATCTTTATTATGAAGTTTATTCTTTATTCCTTCTACAGCAAACAGAGCTAGACTTACAAAGTGCTTTGCCATAAAAAAAAAAAAAATCAGATGTATTAAGTTTATCCTTGTTGGTGTTGCAAGCATAAATCTGTGCTGTGCACATTTAACTTGAAAAATGCATAAGAAGATTGTCATGGTTTGGCCCATTCCCCTCAGTATTGGAGTAGAACATGGCTAAACCCTCGACAAAGATGCATAAGCAGTGGAAGACCTCAGGTCTGAAAGTACGGCAGTGTTGTGCAAGTTAACTTCTTCCAGTACTTTTACTTCATTAGTAGCTGCTTAGCAATTTGAACGCTAAATTCTTTCTAATTAACATCTTCAAATTCAAACATAACAGAATTTATATTAAGATGACCACTAGGTAATATGAAGAACTATCTTCCCATTAGACTCTTTTTGTGAATTGCTTTTAAAGGGGAGAGTTTAATTCTATAATTACCATTTAGAAATCATAATTTTCCCCATCACTAAGGCAAAGACAAATCGGGCTTTTTAGGCCTCCACGCACAGAGGAGGTTCCTTCATCATTTATTTCAATTACCACAGGAAGAGGAGCTTAGATTATGATTGCATCTGCTCCATGAGTAAGAGGGATTCTGTCCCCTTCCCAAGGTGACAGTCAATGCAGCTAAACCACTGCAGACTGTGGAACAGGGGAACAGTGTAAACATGACCAACATTTTCAAGGGCATTTCAGTAACTTCAGAATCCCAGATTAATGATCAAGAGTAATAACTTTATGTATCTTGTCAGTTTTAGTACACTGATAATCAATGAAACTCAGCATGTGGAATTTCCAAGTCATTTAAAAAAAAAGAAACTTGGGAATGTAATTACTTAAATGCTAAATTACTGGGGATACTTCTGACAGCCTTTTTCTGAGCACCAACCAGCAGAAACAGAACAGGATAAAGGGAACGAACTACCATGAAAAGATGACACTGGTCAGTGGAACCGTATAGGTGCATGGTTTCCAACATAAACATGAATATTAAGTTTATGGGGGACTCTAGAAGGCTACCATTTGTCTTTCCATTAGTCAGGACCTTTTCTTAACCTTGAAAAATGAGGGTAAAGAATTTCTCACAGGATAAGAACTTGTATATGGTATGAACAAATTTTCACATAAAGAAAGTGATTATGAATGACATAATCAGCCTTCCAGAATGACTCCATTCTGTTTACTTCCAATTCACTTACTCTCAAGAAGAATGGGAACTTTTTCCCATAGAATCCAACTCTGAAAAATTCTGGCTCCAAGCGCTGTTGATCCATAATTTTATCATATAAAGATGCTTCCATCATCTGTGTGAGATTGATAAGAAACGCAATTAGTCCTTTTTGAAAACATTTTTTTCCATAAGCTATCAAAATAGGGAGTGTCTGTCAGCTCTCACTTCAGAATTACAGTGTATCTCTGAGCAACAAGAACATCCAGAAGTCTCTGAATGCATCAGATTAAGTAATTATACCTCTTTAATTACCTGAAAGTTTCCAAGAATTAAAAAAAAAATCCTTTTAAATATGAAGTACCTATATTAAAGGGGTAAAATAGAAAGGCAATTTGAAACATATGACCCAGTAATCCACTAATCATCCAAACACATGGCAGTAATGTGGTCAGTTTAATCAGTGAAGTTCAATTTCCATATTCAAGACAGTTGTGTCCAAATCATTCAAATGATTTAAGCAACAAATCTGAGTTCCTTTAAAATCTCACAATAGCAATTAACACAATTTTTGATCAATATATCCTGCTTTATTTCACTCAAAACACTGACACAAAGGGATCTTAATGTGAGTCACCTTTTTCTGATGATATTTTCAGCAAAGTTTTTAATGTTGTGAAAAAACACCCCACAGTATTAGCCCTATTAGCCCTATGTTAGCCCTATGCAGTCAGTTATTTCATATGCATATGATATCAACAGCTGCCTAGTTATACTGCTGTGGGAAATCCCCACACCTCCATTTTTGGATTAACGTAGGTGGCACAGATATAGTAGAAGGATATTTCAAACACAAAACACATTACATACAATTAATTGAACATGCATAAGCTAATCATTTTATTCACATGATGATAGTCAGTTTCCTTTTGCTTATAGAATTCTGCCATTTGGCATATCCAAATACATATGGAATAAGCAGATCATATAGCTGCCATAGAGCTGTGTTGAGAATTTTGCGTAATGCTGTTAAGCAGCTCTGGATTAAAGGGGCTTGAGTCAGTCCTAGCAGCAAGCATC
The DNA here is from genome assembly GCA_013399855.1 of Oxyruncus cristatus. Classification (NCBI taxonomy): domain Eukaryota; kingdom Metazoa; phylum Chordata; class Aves; order Passeriformes; family Cotingidae; genus Oxyruncus; species Oxyruncus cristatus. Next base: position 361,437 of record VXAY01001659.1, read on the forward strand.
CTATATGTACAGAAAATTTAAAAGGGAGGATGTAATACAAAACTGAATCCATCAGAAGCAGATAAGGAAACGGAAGAGTGAATAATCTGAAAGAATGAGAAACAATATTTAGAGTTCTAAGAAAAATGGAAGAGACAACAGGAAGGCTGTGCCAAGAAAGACTAATTTTGACTATATATTATTAAACAGACCATATCTTTAAGCAGTAAATTAAAAAAATTGCAAAGGTGTACACTGTTTGTGGCAAGCTGTTTGCTGCAAAGATATGCTGCTGCTATTAGTGGAGGATTGCATAGACCAGATTCCCTGGATAAACTGGAAGAAAGCAATGAAAGTGAACTTGTAATATAATTTTTATGCATAAGCATGCACACGAAAAGGATGCTGTACAGGTAAAAACATTGCAAGAACATTAATTTTATAATGAAACAAAGCAGCTTGGTCTGGTGGAAGATGTCCCTTCCCACAGCAGAGCGATTGGAACTAGATGATCTTTAAGGCCCCTTCCAACCAAAACTGTTTTATGAAGCTATGATTTTCCCACTTTTCTTCAAAAACCTCACACTCCTTTTTTATAATCTTTATTGTAGAAAAATCCTCAGGGTAAAGAATAAGATTGGCGAACCGAACCCAAGAACCATTCTGTGGCAAATATTTTATCAGTAATATTTTATAATCCAAAATAAAAAGCTTTTGGATTCCTGTTTAATGAAAAGTATTTAGGTACATTACCCTCATCTTGCTGAGGTTTCTGTAGTCATAGTAGCTCTCATACTGTTCTGCAATTTTCCTGCATAAGATAATGCCATTTTCCCAACACTGCAAGCAAGAAAAAGATGTTCAGTAATTCAAAGCAACTGTATGTGACAATTTGTGATTTATTAGTGGTCTGTTCCATCTATACTGTCACACTTCCCGTAACTGCAAATATTCAAACAACCTGTCCACTAGACATAATGACAGCTGCTGAGAAATAATGATGAATTCTTTGAAGGATTAAAAATATATTTAGAACTTACTTAATAAATTATTCTTATTGGACTATGACTGCACAAAAATATAAGTCATTGTGAGAGTAATGGGCATCTCTTTCAATATGATATGAGATGGATTCAACACAGTATGATTTTTACCCTCTAAAACTGTATTCTTAACATATCTTCCATAATTTTTGTAGATTGGAAAATATTTTAACCATGTAAGTTAAACTCTGTAAAATAATTACAGAATTGTTTGAAAAACCTGATAATCAATGTCTGTTTGATTACATTCACACATTTGATTACATTTACACATTTACATTTATTTTACACTTGCTACACAAAATTGTAACGTGTTGCTTGTTTATCAGCAAAACAAATCAGACCACTAAGTGTATATAAAATTTTAGACCACAGAATAATTACTCTTGCTTAATTAAGCATTTAATAAGCATTCTCAGTGATGACAATGAACTGTGATCCCCCAAACACATTGGTTATTATTTTCTAAAAGATATAACATGATACTGAAGGTGTAAACATAGTCTTTGTAATCTTCACTTGATCACTAAGTGAATTTCATTAGGTTTATAGGGGTCATTTTCACCACCTTTAAAAGAGGATACATTATACCATCTTTTATAAAGTACTTTGACAATTACAAAGCGAACTGCTACACAAGGGCAAATTATAAGTGTAAGTGTGCGATTTCTAGAGTACAAACACTGGATTAGAAGAATCCTACTGCATTGCTAACTAACTGCTTAATCAGGCAATGACAAACACTTTCCCTCAATATGAGACAAGGCTGCAACCCTGGAACAAATATCCTAAAATGAGTAAACTACCATTCGCAGATGCACTCAGTAAAACAGGGCTATTTTACCTTTCCCCTATCAAAGTTTTGAATGATGGTCAGATGGAGACACTCCTTACGTTGCCACTCTGTTTGCATGGGGTAGTTGAGAAATTCTCTCAGCGGCCGGTCAGACCACTCCAGCAGCTCATCATACAGCAGGAGTGTGTAGGCAGCCTCTACAAGACAAATCATGGCATGGCACTTATGAACACCAAACAAATAAAACAGACAGATAAAGTACACAGAGACGTGAATGCTCTTCTTGAGATGCACCTTTTTAAGGGGTAATTGATTTATTTCAAGTATTAGGCAGATGGTAGTGCTGGTTTTGGACAGAGTTATTATCTACAGCTATAATAAATTCAGCTTAAAACTCTGACACACTATTTGAAGTGGAGCCACTGGGTCAGTTTTTCCGGAGTCTGACAATACAAAGGGGACAGAGAAATTAAGTAACTATTTCCTACTTAGCCCCAGTCTTCCCTACTGCTAAGGAGAAACACCCAGTGACTCTGCTATCTGAACAAGGGAACAAAGACTGGAGGATGAGGAACACTAGCAAAGAAAGTAGGAAAGAATACAGATAGGACTGTGGACACAGTCCAAAAGAGATCAGGGTTGGGAGGGAAATAGGGAGGCAGAGGTGTGCTTAATAGAATTAATTCTTTCCATAGAGAAATAAATCCCTGAGAGCTGAGCCTTAACAGTTGGCCATAACAAGCAATTTAGAAGTGTACATGCAATATTTTTCTCTTTTTTTTTTTTTTTTAATTTTATTTATTCTTTTGGTTTGGCAGGAATCAAACCTGTTGTTGCTTTCTGGTCAGAGAGCTGCGCAGTAATATTTAGATCATGCCTGGTAGATAATATCTGGGAATATCAAAATTATTATTATTTTTACTTTGATTTCAAGAATTGCTCAGAAACAGTATGCTAAAATACTAAACAAATCTCTCTATTGGAAACTCAGATTTTGGCCAATTAGAAACCATTGGAATTACTACTGGCTGTGACAATTCAATTTGGCTAAATGAGCATATGTATTATTGATTTCCAAGTTACTACTCACAGTTTATGTTTCTACTCACAGGACCACTTTGCATAAGTGAGTCAGTACAAAGATGGGCCATATTCTGGAAATGTACTGCACTAGAGAAAGAAGTTCCCTACTGGACTTATTTTATTGCAGGTTTTATGGGGAGGGGGGTGTTATATGTTTTAATAGGTACGTAAGGCAAAAAATAACTATAAAATATTAAAGTACTTTTTGTGCTAAGGTAAGTTTTCCCCAGACAACCATGTCCTACTTCTGCCTCTGCCATATGAATTCCCTTAGCACAGGTGACTTAAGCCAAACTCCACAGTGTTTTTTCTAGTAGTAGTGTTCCTCTTACACATCCAGCTAAGAACCTGTGGATGAAAAAAAAAATCACTGTGGCAGATATTTGTGGGAGAGTGTGCTCTGAATCCCAGTGTTGCAAAACAATGCTGTGCTGTGATATGTATGTGCAAGGACACCTGCTCAAGTGCACAGACAATCTTAATTCTGGCATCACACAGCTTTCAGGCTGCTTGACTGATAACAGCCTTTGTCATAGTTTCAACCTACAGTTTTGTACTCAAAACATGAAGCACATTTATAAACCAATTTTAAAAATCCATGAAGTTGGTAACAACAAATCATTCCAAATCATAAGGAAACAAAAGATAGCAGAACATAAATACATGTCAGGATAGCTCACTATGAGCCTTCCTATTTAAACTTGTCATCCAAGTCCTTCATTTTAACAGAATTTTGCCTGTCTTAACAATATTTTTTAAAAATTATAATAAATGTATATAGAATGTTTCTAAAATAAGAATGACCATATTGGATGAAAAGTCTGAAGGGTTCCTTTACCCAACATCCTGGCAGTGGCCAGCATAACAAATAACATATTGGTACCTCAGGGAGAGGTCTATAACTATTGACTTTCACCAAAACAGTAAGGAGAGATAAATAGGGTTGACTCATGATGTGGGAAATTCAATTTTTACAGGAAAGATTCAAAACACTAGTCATTTCTAAGGTCGATAGATACAGTCTCATCACAGTTCTCAGGTAACTGAGGGGGCAGAAGAGGAATTGGTGCATTTATGTGCTTCGTCCCCTAAAGAGGTCTATTTATAGCTGCAACTGAGTGCTGTGTAAAGAAAGATTTGAAGTTATGTTATGTATTAAAAAGACTTTTTTTAACAGAGGATTTTTAGAAACAGTCCTGTAACTCATACTATAGAAAGGAGAGAAAAATCATTTAAAGGGCAAGATGGCTTCATCCCTAGAAAGAAACTATGCAGTTAGGAAACTAATGCTGCAACAAGTAGGAATGCTGCTTAAGTATCAAACTCATTTTACTAATCCCACATTCTTTAGATCAGCTGATTTACAAAAGGTCTGTTCAATGTACAGTGTTGTCACAACTTAAAAAATTAGGTTCATATCACAGCTTCTCACTGCCACAGGTAAACTGGACACATATTAGTACCCAATGTGTAAAGAGAACTCAGCATTGCTCAAACAGTTACTAAGATCTCTTATTTAAAATCAGGAAATGAATAGTTTGGCACAAAAGCCAGCTGTGGCAAAGAGACTGCTTGATAATCAAAACTGTTGTGACTCACTACTGCCAGGTCACATGAGGAAATTAAAATCTCTCCTTAATATATCCTGCTATCTAGTCTCCATTTAAAACGACGAACTGCAAAGGGACTGTGAAATTTCAAGTGAATAATCTTTCTTATGGATAGCAGAAAAGCACAAGGAAATTTGCTGTGGTAGTAGGTACCTGTAGTCTGTTTACTAGTGACCCCCGCCAACTAATCTGCTTTTAAGAAGGGAAAGAATCTAGAAAGATTCTGAACATATGCAATTGCAACTGCAAAAACTGGGGAAAAGATGGAGGTATTACAAGGTCCGTAAAATATTTTGGCAAACAAAGATTGTGTGATTTAAAAAGATACTGATTTTTTCTTCTCCAGCGATTATTGATGGCATGTAGTTACCCAAATGAAATGCACTTTAACTTGTATAAACAACAGTTATGTGCAATATCTTCCTATTCCTTCATTTAAAAGATGACAGTCAGCCCTGGCACAAATTTAGCATTGAGAAATCCTGGACAATAGTACTGCAAATGTGGTATGTGAAGATTCAGAAAGACATCATGAAAGTGCTACACTTGTCACAGGTTTTAGGGTCTCTGTTTCATCACTAGTAAGTGATATAGGTCTTCCTTTCTTTTTTTTCCCTTTAACCTAAAAGTTAGGTTCTGAGACACAGCTGTGCAGAAACACCACACCAAACAGCCACCAGCATTACAGAAAAGTGTATTGGCTCAGATATGACAAAACGAACTCATAAAAACTTCCTCCAAACTTTACTACTTTTGGGTGAAAAATGACTGCGTCACACATTTATTACTAATGTGTATCAACAGGAGTCATTTACATTCAACATGGCACAGCAAATAGTAGAGTTGTAGGGCTGAAAAAAGCCATATTTTGAGAGACATGAATTAGGCAAAGAAACTCAGCGGTTGCCTGGGTCGGTATGTTCTGCATTGAGGATACAGCTTACAGGTTTGCAAAAGACTGCAAACCACAGACCAGTCCTAAAATCTTTTTCTAGTTTTTACTCAGTTACCTGTGAAGTTTTGTGCTTTCAGATGTAGGTCATAGAGCTTATGAATATAGCGAATATACATCTCTTCTTTGTTCAGCTCAGTCTTGTAAAAATTCTGAAATAAAATTGAATTTTTTAATGAAATGTAGTAGATAATAAATTTATGATAGTGGTTACAAAATAAAAGACTTCAAACATAATGTTCTAGAAATACATGCATAGATTTGAAAGTTTCACATGTACAAAGTCATTACACAGTAATAATGCAGTAAAACAGTAAGAAATAGTAAATAAAACAATAAATTTTCAGTAATCAACATGCTCCTGAATGTTTTTTAAATTCTCATAGAACATAAAAGGAAGAACCCGATACAACTGAAATCTGACAGTTCTTTCTTTATGAATAGTAATCCACCCTTAGGCCATTTAACATCTTGCTGAAAGCTCTATGTTGATTTTATAATATTGACAGTCTCTGACTTTTGTAGTCATTTTTAAACAAAATATCTACTGCCTGATATGTCTACTCTTCCTGTATAGCAAAATGCCAGAAGGACTTTGGTAGTTTTACAAAGAACTATTCAGTATTGTAAACAGCATAAACCTGGAATGAAACTGATTTCTTCAGCAGTAATTGAAGCTGGTAACTGGTAACTGATACACCGATACTGCATTGTAATCATTGAAATATGTCAAGTTGCACTCTAAATTGATATCCAGGACAAAATGGCTAGAAATGGCTAAAGATTTCTGGACATGTAACTGCTATTTGTTGTTACATGGATAAAATATGGACTGCAACGTTATAATTCTTAGTTCAAAACATCCATTATTTATATGCAAGCCCTAAAGCAAAGTATGAAAAAGTTACAGGGAAAGGAATACAACCCTATAGCACCGTTCACAAGTACTGCCACACTAAGAATGGACATACAGCTGGAGTCCTCCAGCTCGCCATACTCAGTGTTCAGGATAATATGCTCTGGTTAATACAAAATTTATAGGATAGAACAGTCTAAGCACTGGTCCTCACTACCAATTAGCAATTATTGTCCTATTATTTAAATCACTATTTTGAACTCTAAGCAGTTTTTCTCCTAATGTTCAGTATTCTTATTCTGTGCCACTGCTTCCTAAACTATCAGAGAAAAAGGTGGGAGGAACGCTATGAAAATATAAAAATAAAAACTTTATAGAGAAAGTATTTTCTAAAATGATTTGAGAAAATGACTATATATCAATAGCTCTGTAATAACATGCCCCCATCTGCCTTTATAATCCAAAGATTTCCCTTTTCCTCCCATAAGGTGTAGATCAGGAACAGATGCTTGTCTTTAGAAGAGAAAAATGAAAAAATAATTGTTTGTATGTTCATATTTACCTGTCTGAAGAAAAATAATCTACAGAACAAAATTGTGAGCAATAAAGCATAAAGATTAAGCAAAAATCTGGCACTGAACTGCAGTACTAGACTTCTTGACTCCTATTCCTAAAAACAAAAGGCTCCAGTAGTTGTCACAAATCTTAACTATCCAAATTAACTGGTTCCTCTCTGAAGCTCAGTTCTAACAATGACCAGTTGGTCTGTAAGGCAGACAACAGCAAGAAGACAACCTAGTCACAGCTCAGGAAAAACATCATGCTAATAAAGGTGTCATGATTTTTCAACAAACTATTTAAAGATATAAAATATAATAGATGTAGTCTTCAAAAAGGGACATGATGTAAAATGCAGACTTCCCTAATCAATAAAGATCTAGGATTGAAAACAACATTCAAACAGGCCAGGTGGACATGTTCTATTTAAATGGTATGATGCCATATGTCAGCATAGAGCATCACAGGAAAACATCCTCTTTCTAAAAAGAAGATATAATTTTAAATTAATATAACCTGAAATATCAATTGAATATCAAACCCACTGAGGACCAGAGATGCCTAAGAAAAAGTCCTCAGTGACTTACCAAAACCTATTGAATATGCTTTTGTACAGCTTTGTGATTACAGACATCTTTCAAATTGGACTTAGGTCATTCTTATGCATAAGGAACTAACTCCATTAGACACCTCTGAAAACAGGTTTTCCAAAGAAGCACTACTAATGTGAAATCCATTGCAGATGATACAAAGGATGGCAAGAGTAGGAAACAAGTTCCTACTTTTTCCTTTCAGCTAAATTATTACCCCTCCCTGAATATTCATAATGTGGCATAATTCCAGTTAATCTGATAACTTGGTTAACTTGGACAATTCTATTTTCTAGAAGAACAGCATATACCTCTATGGCAAAGCAACATAAAAATTCTCTTTTTATTCCAACCACTCCTCTTATCTTTGGAAGTCAGGAAACCTTCAAAGCAGTCATAGTAGATGACAACTAGAGAAGACAATGAGTTCACCCATTACCTGGGCAAGCAAATGTCTTGAAGTTTTCGTGCTACTTCTTTAATTGAAATGTCTTTTCAAAATTTGGCACTTGTTTCTCTGGTGGACAACTAGTACTACAAATTTGTTTAAAAATTATTAGGATATGAAATCCACCTTAGCCTGTATGAGTCATTGACAATTCCATTAAAAAGTAATATGGTGGTTTTGCATTTATAAATATTTTAATTTTTTTTTTTTTTTTTACAAATCTTGGATGACTTGCTAATAATAGATTAAAAACTCCTCAGGGATGAAAATAATCCAGGTGCTTTACAGAATTCAGAACATGCCAGATATTTTCACAGAAAACCAGTTTCTCTATGGCTTCATAGTAAATATCATCCCTATTTAGAGCACTATTTTTCTACTGAAGAAGTTCTTTGTTCTCTTATGTATTACTGCTACCTAGGATCAAAATGCAACCTGTAAACAAAAATGATATCTTTTTTCATACTATGAATTTGCACTCTTGGTTTGTTGTAATGATAATAGCATGACAAGAGGAGGTCTTGAGCAGCATTTCTGCCTCTTCTACTGGGAATAGTTAGCCTGCAGTATTCATAAGTATCCCATATTATATGTCATAAGAATCAACTTGCATCATTTATCAGGGAAAAAAAGAAACATGTAACTTTTTTTGGATTGGGGAAGGATGAAAGGCATGTTTGCTTCTATGAACTCAGAGAACTTGGAAAGTACTTTGGTGAAGTTTATCCAGTAGGAAGACTTAAAACTGAACAAAGCAGGATCAGAGACCTCTCAGAACCCAGCTATAAAATGCCAAGGAAGACTAATTCCCCCCACTGTATCAATTTCACCCTGAAAAAACCCCCAAAACAGTGATCCTAGTTGCACTATTATTCTGTAAAATTCTACTCAGATTGCAACAAGAAGCAAAGTGCCTCCTATTCAAATGTTTATCTGTATACTAGAAAATGCTCATCTGAAATGAAAAAGGGAAAGAAAAAGTTTTATACAAACCAAAAGGCTAACAGTGCAGCCAATCTTTTTGCCGTCCACTTCTCCCATTTTCATGCAGTCCCTAAAACAGAAAGTAATGAAAGTCAAAAGGAATTATGTTTATCCTCTTACAGTGAAGCACACCTCAGAAAGCAGACATATTTGACTTGGCAAGCTGACTGAAATTATGCTGCCCAAAGGCATTTGGGTGAACAGCTGACCCAAGTAGGTAAGGGATTTCATGCCTCCTTTTCTAGTACATTGAATACCTTAATTTTTAAGAAACTAATTTTTTTTTTTTTTTCTGTCTCTGTCATTGATTTGCTGGAGACTTTTGGAGATCATTTGGTTTCTTCACACCTTGTGCTCAAGTCATGCCAGCAGAAGCCAGAAGAGGCAGTCCTGCCCCCTTCCTGCTCTGAGACACTTGTTCCTAGTCTTGCACTGCTGCTTGCAAAAACCCCAGGAAGAGATACAGGTTAGGCAGCATCTTTTTCTGGGTTAGTTTTCATCCATGCCTGTCAGATCACCACAGTGCAACACAAACACTTGTGTCAGCACATGGAAGAGAGTGATGTGAATGAGCAGGGATGAGTTTTCTTTATTCAGAGGCAGTGTACACCTGTAGAGGTCATGGAATCACAGCATTAGCCCTCCCCTGGAAAAGCAGAATGACACTGATCTCCTCTGTAAAATGCTCCAAGATCCATCATATTTTCCTCAGTAGAACTCCTATAATAAATATAATTTAATGTTTGGGGACTGTCATGGGTTCACTTGCTCTAAAAAACTAAACACGGACTTTTCCCTTCCCCCTGCCCCACTGTGTGGGAGGGATGTTCGAATGGGCAGGCTGGGTTTGCTTTGGGTATTTGACTGGCACAAAAGACCTGGCCAGCAGATTGACATTCCAGGCTAATGGCCTGGGGAGGGGCTAGGAGACTCTTTTCTTTGTTTATTTTTTCCCTCTCCCAGATAGGGGGGAATGAGGCACAGTTTGTGGTTGTGGGAACTGAGGGAAGGTGTGCATTGGAAAAGCTGGGAGGCTGCTTTGTTCTCAGCCTGGCTGGTTTGTTGTTTTTTTTTTTTTTCTTTTT
>VXAY01001659.1:380723-483635 GCA_013399855.1 Oxyruncus cristatus
GGAGCTGGGGTTGTTTAGCCTGGAGAAGAGAAGGCTCAGGGGAGACCTCATCGCTCTCTACAACTATCTGAAAGGAGGTTGTAGCCAGGTGGGGGTTGGTCTCTTCTCCCAGGCAACCAGCAGGAAGACAAGAGGGCTCGGCCTTAAGCTGTGCCAGGGGAGGCTTGGGTTAGATATCAGAAAGAAATTCTTTACAGAGAGAGTAATCAGCCATTGGAATGGGCTGCCCAGGGAAGTGGTGGATTCTCCATCCCTGGAGGTTTTCAAGATGAGGCTGGACGTGGCACTTAGTGCCATAGTCTGGTAACCGCGGTGGTGTTGGATCAAGGGTTGGACTTGAAGATCTCAGAGGTCCTTTCCAACTCATCTGATTCTATGATTCTATGATTCTACGTCTTTTCCTTAAATTGTTTGGCAACAGGACTAAAATTAAGAGCATAAGCATAGTTCAAGGAATAATAATTCTGCCCAAAAAGAGTAATACTTTCTTTCATAATTTTCTCTGATGGTATTCTTTCAGTTCTCTGTTCAGATACAGTACCAAGGCTTAGAAAGCTGAGTTTCACTGTAAAGAAGGGAAACACAGATGACAAGCTTTTTCATAAACTTGAATCAAGATTTCACGTGAACATAATTATCAACAACTCCTCTATCACTGGGAAGTGTATTTAATAGGTGAGAAAATAATTATTGGTCTTCATTTTATGAGCTCCCAATTATGTGTTTAATTACTTACCTAAATTTTGCCACATACTGAAGATTTCACATCCCATTGTTACCCGCATGTCACCATATCTGAAATGTATTAAAAAATAAAGCAAAACAGTGAAAAATAATTCAAGCAAATCAACTTCATATGCCATTCTGTGACATGGTTAAATGAAATGTCTCAATTGTAGTCCATAAAAAAATACTTTAAAAGTGACAATTGCTTCCAAATTTTTTTTTCTTTCCACTGTACCTGGCTAAAAGCAGATTCTTAAACCCAAGTTTATCTGAAATACTGTCAAAATGCTATGCTATACATCAGTAACACAGCTGTGAAGCAAAAGATGTTTTTTGCAGTAATATGCTTTAGTTGTCTCTTTGAGGACAGATAGTTTTGCTCTAGCTTAACGAAATATGATTAATTCACACAGACAACAGTGCAGTGCCTGGCAGAAACACCTGAACAACTGTGCGCTGACTTATGCATCAACTGGCAATTAGTGCTGGCACTGCTACAACATGGCTATTTTGCTCCCAGTATCTGAATCAATTTAGGCATTTGCATGAAGGCTATCAGATCTGAAGACCTACAGAAAGGGCCAGAACCAACTCTCGTTCTAGTCAACTGACATAATGTTACGTTATCTTTATGGTGGGCGCTTTTGCAACCTCTCCCGTCTTACATTTTGAGAAGTTTCTGATCTATTACAGTTCTCTAGAAGCTGACAGCTATACTTACTTCTCTAAAACCTTTTTCTTCTTGGAAGGTGTGAACATCTCCAGTTGCAGACATAACTGGTTTATAAAAATGACAGCAAGAAAAAAGTAGGAATCCCATATCTACAATAAACATACGGCATTTGGTTATTTCCTTTTCTCAGTACCACAATTTATGATCATTCAAGATGCAAATTTTTAAATCGTAGCACTTGTTTCAGTGTCAACTAATAAATACTCAAACTGGTTTTGACTAGATTTCTTCGCATCCAAATATGCTTTTCACCAAACCCAAAATGTTCAGCAGAAATGCATCTATTTTATATGTCCCAAATCTCTTAAAGGTAAAGGTTTCAGAGTTACAGATTGGGGTTTTTCATCCCTTGAAGTCAGAAAACCATACTTTTTAAATTTGGTATATTTAAATATCAAACTACTATGATGTTAAGTCCAAAACCCAAAAAATTCTGACACCTCAAAACTATCACATAACAGAACTGACATACTCTGTCCATCACACTTTATAACACTATTTGCAAGTCTCACTTGCTGCAGCCTTCACTGGACAAAACCAAAGCCAGGTTTTCTTAACATGTTGTAAATGTAAAGGTATTTTGCGTACATGTTTTATGAATTAGCAGCTGAATGTTCTAGTTAGAAGATTTAGAGATAAAATTATAGTGAAATATTAATCATTATAACCCAATTATACATGCTCCATGACAGAAGGAAGAAAGAAGTGTAGGGGGAGCCCTACTCCAGACACTGCAGTTCTGCAGACAGTAATAACATTGGTAAGCAAGTGTAAGGAACATAGATGCCTTGTATACAGTCAGTTCTTGTGTGAGTATGAGTCTCTGAACTTGTGGAACTTCATAAAGATTAGGGCTCTTCATGGCCAGTTGTGTCAAATAGATAAATCTGCATTCCTGCCAATCTATCTAACACAAGTCTGGATTTTCAGAGAAGCATCCACAACCCTGACGGAAGTCAACAGGACCTCACTGTCTTCTCTAGGAAGGAAATTCTGCATTTTTTATGATGCAGCAATTGGACTAATGTTTCTTGGTTGGGCAGAATATTCATCCAGGTTTCCATGGGAATGGGCCTTTTCAGATATGTTCCTAGATCTTCTCATCTGAATCCTAAAAGCATAATCCGTAACTCACAGTTTATCATAGGTGCCATATCTCACTGTATGAGGCACTCACTAACATCTTTAACTACATTCACCATGAAGTGTCATAATTTTCTAATTTTAATTACGCAACATGTTAATTAGTCTCAAGAGAAATTACAGAATGCAAATTTACATTTTTGATAAATTTGCATCGATTAAAAATGGAATATTTTTCTTTCTGTAATAATACAAAATAACAGACAAATAGTTAAATTTGGTTTAATGATCAAAAAAATGCTACGCAAAAATCCTGATTAACCAGTCTAACATGGAGGCTGAAATTGCAAAATGAAAAATAAGAAGAAACTAAAAAACCTCACAGCACTCATGATTTTTAAGATAATCCTGTATTTAAGAAAAAACTTAATCTCTGAGCACTTGAAATTGCTAATTTAGTACATGTTTAAACTGGTTAGATTTTGGAGGTAAGTTAAATAACCACCAAGTCACAGGATGATGTAGCAGCTACTGTATCTCTCATTTACTCTACCTTGTAATCAAAGTTTTCATTTAAGAAGTTTTTACGAAGGGCATCCGAAAGGTACAAGACTGTAGTAATGATCACACTGGGAAGAAAAGAATGAAAAAGAGAGGAGTTTGCAATAAGTAAAAATTCATATTTAATACTCAAAGCCAGACAATTTTCCAATGAAGAAATGATGTAGCATGTCTGGCAGCATTAAACACCACATTTTCAACATATACAAATATCTGACTACTAACAGCACCTATTGAGAGAGAATATGCACATCAAGAAAAAGATAATAAAAGTGTGCTTTTGTCTGAAAACAGACATTCTATATAGAAAAATATAATTGATCAAGACAAATAATAAATTTTGTTCTGCAAATAATGCTGATATCAGACTTAATATAGACTTTGTCCTAACAGCATTAATACATATAGTTGTGCAATTTGCTTTCAGCTTTCTTTGTACTGAAAATGTATGCCTATAGATTATAAAGTATCTGGCAATCACCAGTATTCAAAATTCAATCTGTCCACAGCTCTATGGAGAGTCTTTTTAGTGACAACAGATAAATGCAAAACTGTAAGGGCTATGAAAGAAAGATCTGCTTCTAAAGATCTCTGTGCTGTATGTTGTAAACAGACATACATTGCCCTACATTGAAACCTTCAGGAATTATCATAATCTATTTTAATTAAATATGTACAACCAAGATCGTTTAACCGTGCTTGACACCAGTGGCAAATGACAGCCTTGTTCATTGTAGCAACCAACTTTGGGAATGTACAGGAATAGAACAACCCTAGAGATTATTTCAATATACCTTATTTCAGTTATTCAACCCTTAAGCTAAGCTCTGCAACACTCTTGTCTATCAACATATTCAGTCAAACCAAAAATCCATATAAAGCATTAAATTCTTTCTGAAAGTAGTCAGCAGTGGATGCTTATGGGAGAGAAAAAAAGATAAACACAGAATGATCTTTTTGTTGTTATACTCATGTATTTTACAACAATCAACTGTTTAACGATCTTATGAGAAAAAGGTTATAACTACACATTTCTTTTAATTACCATCTGTCTACTATCAATACACCTAGTTTGTTTTTGAACATAGTTCTTGACCTGTAGGCTGTTACAATGCTAAAATTTGTTTCCTTTTCCATACTTTGGACTTCTTTTTTTTTTTTTTTACTGTTTTTTGTAATGCATTCAGGAACAAAAAAAAAATCTAATTACAGCAAAATAAATATTTTAAGGCTATCACACTTTTCATCTTCACAACACTGAGGAATTACATGTTAGCCAACCCACCTAGGAGACAAATTATATTTTTCTTCTGGCACTTTTTCACTGTTCACATTTATAAATAAAAAATGGCTATGTATAATTTAGGTATATTAGTAGTTCAAATGTTTGTTTCTGATTCTCTGCTTTTAAAATTACTGTTGCTGCCAAACTTTACCTTCTGGTTTGGTGTGCCTGAACACCTGTAACAACCAATTCTGAGACTGTTTTTAGAACACTGCTGGAGTCTCAAGTTTCATTTGTTCCTGTTCCATTGCTCAAGAGTCATTTTCATACATATTATTTTCTCAATAATTATCCTGTAGCTTTTCTATCCAAGTAATGTTCCATTTTTAGCACTCATTTGTATAGATTACCCCACTTTTTCCCCTGTGGGGAATTACAGCCTGTGTACAGCCCTCACCGTTGCAACATGGAAGACAAAGTGAAACATTAGCAAAATGCAATATAAGCAAAGCTAATAATCAAGGTATGGATAAGAGCCCTGTCATTCTTGCTGTTGTGCCTGACTTAACTGACAGGCCATATGTTTCACAAAATGGAAACAGTTTGCATATTTCAGGAAGGTGTTTTGATAGAAAAGGTCAGTTCATCAGAACTATTGCTATACAAAATTGAAACCTAAGTCCAAAATAATAAAACCCTGAAAAATTTTACTCAAGAGAAAATTCCACAAGATCCATAACCATACTGCCAAGTTTACATTACATAGTTCTATTTATGTCTGAGACAATTCCCTTCTTGCTACATTCCTTCCATGGCAGGTGAAACTGAAGAGAAAAATCTGCTTCAATTGTTATGAAAAGACGAAAAAAGTTGAAATCTTAAATGCAAGTTTTAGACTATTTTTTGAAGAATTTTCCTGAGATAGCACAATAGTTGCAATGCAAGTATTTATTGCTATAGGGAACTTAGCTCAGGTTTTATTTATTTGGTAAGCCAAAGATACAATATGGATTAGTTGATAAAATGTGAGTCTGTAGCCTGAGAGTGTATATGTTGTAGAAAAAACCCTCAAAACATCAGACTGAACATAGAAAGATGAAGATACTGTTTTTGACCCACAATCTTGTTATTCTGAATCTACAACAATCTAAAAGCAGGTAGGACAAAAAACAAGCTAAGGTTTGGGGTGCTCTTTCCTCTTTTCCTACCAATAATATTAGTTCTATTAAAAAAAAGCAAAAATGCACAGAGACAGCAGACAGAGGGAAAGCTGCCTGATCTGGTACAGTACTCACATTCCAAGTTGCTTCCCAGCCAACAATTTCCAAACAACAACATTTATTTGAAATCCATTTGCATATCAAACTATAAACCACTGAGTTTGTGACAAGACTTGCTTTAATTCCTCTTACCACCTGCCACATATTGGTTCAGGATCAGTGATGGTTTTGCAGGAGAAAAACCTCTGCCTTTAGTTGCTAAATTATTCTGCACTCATACACAGGATGCTAACTCAAGGTCTGGTCAGACCATTGTTGATGGAATAACTTTTCCATCAAATTTTCAGAGCAAACCTTTCTGCAATAAGCTGTTTCAAAAATCCAGAAGTTCAACAATTGTTTACTGCCTGGGCTGTGCTCTGGCAACCTGGCTTTTGCCTGGGCAGCCAACAGTAGAAAATGAAAGTTTTCCTTTTACATGCTGATATGGGACAAATATATAACATTAGCTTCTCATTCCATCCTTTGCTAGACGGAAAGAGTCATCCAGAGTGAAATCTTCCTGAACACAGAGATGTTTGAACAGAAAAAAGTTTCTTTTATATTTCATAAAGAAATGAAATAAACCTTGAGTCCTGTATAGGTGTATATGTATCTATTGTTATATGTTTATAAACTTATTTATACATGCATACCTATGAATATGTATGCTTTTTATGACAGACTGAATGTCAGGTTCAGTTGTTAGCAACATTTCATATTACATAAAAGCAAAAATGTTGTGAGCAACACTGTGTATTACATAAAAGCAAGAATTTTTGTTCATTGTAGGAGTCTCAGACTCCCACTCCATGGGAGCTAACAGGATTTTTCAAAGCAGCCATAATGATGAAACTAATGCTAATTCGAAGTCTTCCTGTACTGTGTATTCAATTTCAGTTACTTTTTAAAAATAATAATGTATTTCATTCATTACTGAATTTGATAACCAAAAGGATTCTTTGCTTAAAGTCACTATGTCCAACTTTCAGTATATACATTTGGAATTTTAGTATATGCAACATACTATGTAAACCTTATTTTACAGATCAATTATTTTACTATAAATAATACTACTCATAAATCCATTTTGTATGCTTATAAAACTCAAGCTGAGGATTGGATGACCTAGCATCTCTACCATTCATCAAAATGCTAAAGGATATACATAGTTAATTACACAGAGATCTTGAAAATTAAAGCTTCTTGCATACCAAGAGCAGCAAAAAATTAGTTCTTTGTTCAATAATACATAGTCATAGTATGAATATCAAACCTTTGCTCAGCAAGAAATGGAAACTCCTTTGCTCCCCAACTGCCTTCTCAATTGATAATGACACATGACATACCCGGAGTTCAGCTGAGTCTGTTAGATGCTCTCAAAAGATGCCAGACAATTGAAGCATTAGAGAAGTCATTCTATTCCTAACCTTAGGGTAACTGAAGCAAATGACCATTACACAGTGATTTCCAATTGACAGGGACACTGCAAAGGCCCTCTCCAATTTCAGTCAGGCGTGTTTTGTTATAACATTTTTTATTTCTTTCTGGTACTAGGCAACTCATTCAGACATCTTCCTATATCATGTGGTGCTCCTTTGCAGTTAACAAGCAGACACTTTGCTTAGAGGGCCAGCAGGCTAGCTTACTACCTACTTGATGCTGAAAGAAAGTCTATCCCTATAAGGAAAGAAATTAAAATTAGATTTCCCGTAGTATAGATAAAACCATATTTTGTCACTCAGTAGTAACATCCAGGTTAGAGATATCAGATAACCATAAGTAATGATTTTGCTTTGCTGCGTGTATGCTGATTATCTCACAACAGATATTACATGGTTATGAAGCTTTACACAGAGTTATTTCTGTCTCATTGCTTGACTGCTAGAAACTAATATACATTAAGGATTTTTTGCATATTCTTCTCCTTCCATTACATAACAAAAATCAAAAAATCTATTTCTCTCCTTTAGTGCTAAGTCTGCCTTTTTAAATGTTACTTTATTTCTCAAATTTTAGAAGTCAATTGTAGTTCATAATGCTAGCCATTAATACTTTTTCATGTTGAGCATCAGAACACTTAGGATTATAGATGTGTGTTCATCAAGCATCTTACTTTCTCATAGTTACAGATTTGCCTTCTTGAGCTCACACTATCTTCCGCTTTGATTTTTTTTTTATCCCAGACAAGAGCATCCAAGTACCAGATGCTACATAGTTTCTGAAAACACTGTAATGAGAAAAAAAAAATCAACAACCCAGAAGCCAAGGGACAGCAATATTTTTATATGGAAATATTGTATATAGTAAAAATTATGGCATCGTAGACACCTAAAAATCTTTCAGGTAATTGCAGTTCTGAATATACAAATAAGAGGAAAAAAAATAATTTCTCCTCCCCCCTCCCTGGGAAAAGCTTATTACCTGATTATATCCCTGCTAAGACTAATTTCTTCCCTAGGCTCAGACAGGCTAAATCTCTCTTCCTGTAAATACCACACAGTTTTAATTTTTATACCACTCTAGGGACAGTGGAGAGAAAAGACAGTGCTGCTGGTGATGTGACTGCAGCAATGGGTGAAGCTCCCAAGTCAATCACTGCCTTCAGGTTAGCTACAGTCTCTCGGGTGTAAGGCCAGGCAGGTGAGAAGGCAGTCATGAGACAGGGGAAACATGACAATTGTTTTATTCCTGAGAAGCAGGAGTTAGAAAAGATCCAGACTATTAATGGATTACTTGATTCTGCTCTTAAAAAGATGGGCTAGACCTTCTAGCTTCTTCTTTTAGACATGAATGGAGCAAGGAGTTCAAGAAGTTTTGCTTACAGTCCTGAAGATCATTGGAAGTGAAGCAAGTGAAGGTCAGGGACAACATCTCACAGCCACTTCTCTCTGTGGGGTAGGCAGTGCCCTAATTTTGCATCCTGCCTCTAGGCTCTTTCCTTTGCACTTAAAGATTCTGGGCTGGGACAATTCTAGCAAAGCTACTACTCTGACTCTGTGCTTCTGAACACCTTGAGGAAGCTGAAGGAAGGCAGCCACTGCCATTGGAGTGGGGGACTCGACTTAAAGGATGAAGCTCCCACTCAGAAACAGCTCTGGAAAAACTAGTGCTCTGCAGCTAAGGAAAGAACAGAAGTGGGTTTTCCTTTCTGCTGCCTCAAAAAGGAACAGAATAGGAATATAGAATAATGAGGTTTCAGTTTTCACTACACATTAAAGCACACCTGGTCAACCCCCTGTTTCGTTGCAAAGCAGCACTTTCTCCACAAAGGAATGAATGCCTAGCAAAGCAATCACTGAAAGCTGAATTAGTAAAGATATGCTTACATCCCACTTGCTGGCAGTAGTGCTTATGCAACTGTGTGTTATCAGGATCAGTCAGCTGATCTGGTTAGCTTCTTGAGGCCAATTCCCACCTGCAGGTATTGCCAGCTTCTGCCTATCTTCCTTGCATGACAGAATCGGACATAGACCCTCTCTAGATGGTCAGAAACAACATGACATGGATTCATAAAAGGAAATGTGTGATAGTAACTAAAATACTGGTGAAGACAAATACTCCTTTTGCAGAACTTCGTATCATCATCTGTAGCATATCTGAAGATCACCAGGCAAGAAACATGTGCCAAGGTCATTCCTAAATCTTAGTTCTGTACATGTCAGCTGTTGCAAAGCTACCTGCCAAGCCAGCTGTTTCTGGAATGTATAACAATTTCTTACATTATATATTTAATCTAGAAGTTCCTATGCTTTTTCCCTTTTTCCTGCGTTTCACAGTTTATTTCTTAAGCACAATAACCAGATGCAGGCTGGTATCAGTCATATCTTATTTAATATCATACACAGAAAACAAATTATCATATCAATTCTTTAATTAGTAACTTTTTTTCCCCCTGGAAGATTGGCAGCACTAAGTGAAGTAATAAAAGTTAACCAAAAAGCTATTTTTTTTCAAGTCATGACAAAGTTTGGACAATTACTATTATGCTTACATATCCACACACACATAACAAATACAGATCATGAGCACAAGTGTTGTCAAATTTAATTGTACCAATAATATTGCTACTAGTAGTCAGTACAGCACCATGAATTTGGATCCTCCTTGGAGCCAGCAGGCACAATGCAGAATAAAACCCAATTTCAACCAGGCATTGCAATATATGAAAGTTTAAGTCAATACTACATTCTGGATTCCTAGGTCTGCCCAACACAACCCCCTCCTCTGTTGACATTGATGTTTCTATAATTATGTTGACTGTTCAGCTGGCTTATCTGATCTAAACCTAAGACTGCAAAAAAGGATAGGTGGTGATACAGGTGAAGTAAAAGTCAATAGTTTCAGATCCGTTGTAGTTACTTCTTAGAAATGGTGGGAACCTGTTTCTCTAAAAATAGGCCTGATGGAGAAAGAATGGCTGAAAGGCAGGTTACATCTGAAAGTCTTAATAAGCAGTGCTTAGAGCCCTATATGAATGTTGTCTGTGCTGTACCTCATTTCTTGATTTGTGATTTTTAATTTGTGATTTTTCTGACAAACACTGAATGAACAAACATGCAAAAACATCATTAATGATATTACAGCTGATAATTTCTTCTTGAGAGCAAACAGATCTTTACCAACTCAGCATTTCAATAAACAGATTTTAAATGAAGTTCTGTTGAGACTTGTCATTTGGTACTTGGACAACAAAGCTGTTGATGCTTAGCAGCTTCATTCTGTAAAAGTGTTTCTGAATTTCCAGAAAGAAGTACAGATTAAATTATAAAAATTTGTAGTGTAAAAGAAGTCCGGAGATTTCAAATCCTAAATTAAAAAATGAAAAATTGCAGACAGCATTATAAAAGATATATTGAATTTTTATTACAAACATCATATAACTTTATTTTTACCATGATCTGTGCATACTACCCATATTTTTTATAAACATTAAAAATGCCTTACTTGTTTGCAACCAAACGCATCACTGTCCAGTCTTTTGGAAACATCTCTGGTCGTATTAGTATCCGAAATACTGTGAAAATCTGCAGCAGGAAATCCTTTGGAAGGAAAAGAAGCAGTCATATATCTTTGCTACTTTAAAAAAGAGTGGTGAGCTTTAAAAATATTTTAATCAGAGAGAAAAACAATCATTATAGAAATAGCAGAATTGCATTAATTCATTTATTTTCAACACAGATACACCTCTGAATGTTTGTTTTTTTTTTTTAATCAAGAAAGCTTCAAATAGTGATTTAATCCATTCTTCTTAAAAGGAGGAAAATAATACAATGTGCCATTTGACTGACAGCAATGTATAAGATAAATGTCAAAGATGCATTTGGTTTCCACCCATACAGTTCCACAAACGCGATCTCGAGAACAATTTGCAAATCAAAAAAGCACTTTACAAACACCATAGAGTTCAGAATATCTCCTTAATCATGCCAGGTTTTCATCACTTTCAAGATTTATTCTAAAAGTGGCATTATTTGGTGGGAAAGAGAGAGAGTGTAAGGACAATTTTATCACTGAGTTGGCAAAGACCAGTGACTCCAACAGTGATGCTCAGACCTCATAACTGGTATCGCAGCTGGCTGGCTGTGTGCAGGTCACCTAACTATTCTGCCTGATTTGCTAAATCTATAAAAACAGTGAACACATGTGAGCTACTCTGAATGTAGAAAGCACTGCTTGAAAGCTTTTAGCATTATCATCTCCCATGTAATTTAACTCACTAATAAATAAAAAAAACCTATTCCTCTCAGCATGGGTTTTTTTCAGTTTTTCCTTTCACAAATAAAACTAACATCAAGGATAGTAATTCTAATGGGCCATCTTGATTCTGTATGGTACTGCCAGTATTCTTTTAGTAAGAAAATGGAGCTTTTGACAACACGAAGATCATGAGGCAAGTGATATAAACACATCTAACAGAATCAGTGCAGCACCTGACCTTGAAATGTTTGCTATTGATTCTACCCACAACACACGTAGAGAGTTATCCTGAAACACAGATGAGATGAAGATACAGCCAAAGAATACCAAATAATTTTGAACACCAAAATATATTCTCAAGTGTATTATCCAAGTGTAGATGACAGGCATTGCACAACAGATGTCTTTCATTAGAGAATCACTGTAAAGGGGGACAAATGCAGGCGTTGGGAAAGGCAGATGAGATCCCCACGCCCACCCACCAGAGAAGATTACATAACAGAGACAACCTGTTTTCTGAGCAAGTTGCCAAAAAATTATCTGTATTATAGAGTATAAACAATAGTTATTTGAGATGACACACAGTTTGAATGCAGGTGACCAGCTATACCAATAAACAAGTATCTTTACAAGCAACTCATTTATTCCAGACCATTTTTCTATAGCTTTGCACCTTGTACTTAAATATCAATGCTTCTGCTTGCCTTTTTGTTTGTTATTAGCGGTAAATTCCCTTCCTTGCAGCTCTGTCCCATAACTTCAACAATATGGCAATGCCTTGAATGTTTGCTACATGTCATCTCACAATAACACCCCAAATTCTCCCATATTCCATTTTTATCCTGTCTGTTGTCCAGACACAATATATTTTGTTGCTGTTGTTAGAGGTCTAACTAACTGACTGCTGAATTGAAGAAGACAAATGGCTGAAGAAGCCTTTGAGACTCATGTGCCACAGCTGAAATTTGGCAGCTTATTTAAAAGTCACTAAGAGAAGAATAACAGACAGAGGGGAAGATCATATGTACTTAATTTCTTTAGGCTAAAAACAGAATACATCTTTTATTTCCAGCAAATTTTAAAACAAAGACAATGTAGACACTGGCATTAAATTTTAAATCATTAACATCAAGCTAACTATTTCTAATTTTAACAGAAAAAGTAGAAAATTGTGTCATCAATTTAATGATTAGCAATATTAGATGCAAAATGTAGATTTAGTAACAGATTTTAACATTTAAAAACCATTTTTGCCGTAAGTGTAAATGAACTAACATCCGGTTGGTTGAGTACAGATATAATTAATGTCTCATATGCCTTCTATCTTAAGAGACAACAAGGAAGTAATTTAATCTTTTTACATACTCTAAATACCATCTCTTAATATTCCTACTTAGTGTATACAAGCTCTATTACAATCTATAAGATAGTAACAGATAGTACTACTAGCTTTAGTGCTATCTCACACTACTTAAACACCTTCACACCTGAAGGACAGAATGCCATCCAGAGGGACCTGGACAAGCCTAAGAAGTGGCCCCATGGGAATCTCATAAGGTTTAACGAGACCAAGTGCAAGGTATCAATAGAGGTTGGGGGATAAGCAGCCCTGCCAAAAAGGATTTGGGAGTGCTGGTAGATGAGAGGCTGGACATGACCCAGCAAGGTGCACTTGCAGCTCAGAAAGCCAATCGTGTCCTGGGCTGCATCAAAAACAGCATGGGCAGCAGGTCAAGGGAGGGGATTCTGCTCCTTTACTCCACTCTGGTGAAATCATACCTAGAGTACAGCATCCAGCTCTGGAGTCTCCAACACACTGACCTGTTGGAGCAAGTCCAGAGAAGGCCATAAAGATGATTAGAGAAATAGAGTACCTCTACTACAAGGAAAGGCAGAGAGAATTCAGTTTGTTGAGCCTGGAAAAGAGAAGGCTTCAGGGTGACCTAATTGCAGCCTTTCGGTACCTGAAGGGAGCTTACAAGAAAGATGGAGGGAGTCTATTTACAAGGGCATTTAGCAACAGGACAAGGGGGAATGGCTTCAAAGTGAGAGTAGGTTTAGGTTAGATATTAGGAAAACATTCTTTACTGTGAGGGTGGTGAGGCACTGGAATAGGTTGTCTCGAGAAGTAGAGGATGCCCCATCTCTGGAAGTGTTCAAGGCCAGGCTGGATGGAGCTTTGAGCAACCTGGTCTATTGGAAGCTGTCTCTGTTCCTGGCAAGGGTATTGGAACCAGGTGATTTTTAAGGTTCCTTCCAACCCAAGCCATTCTATGATTCTATGATTAAATAATATCACAATACCGAGGCTGTCACAGGCTCGGCAACTCATCCACCCTGTGGCCAACTCCTTTCCTAGATCTTCTTTCCTTCACTGCCTTCTTAATCTACATCAGAAGCCACCTAAATCCTTGTTTTAGAACTACCCCTCTGCTCCAGCATTCATCCTTTGAGAAGTCCTATACATGAGTGGATGTCCCTGCACAGAAGGGGAAGGATGGTGGCTAGAAATCAGCTTCTCTACCAGAAACATTTCCCATGCCTACAGAACTCTGTCACAGACTTTGTCCCAGGGACCATTAGAGAACAGTGGAATAAACTGCACTTGGTATTAGGGCTCAGCACCCACCTTTACCCTGCTCAGGCTCCTTTAGCTGGAAGAGAGGGATCAGAAAACTAGTAAGACTTACATCCATGCCTATGGAATATTATCTTTCCCTTCGTCAGATCTCTGTATCTATTCTGCCACATTACATAGGGTACACTGCCAACGAACAAAAACTTAAGCACCTTAAGTACCTTCTGGCAGGTGCTTATCTTTTTTGTCTTCTTTTCATCTATTAATTAAAAACCTCCACACATATCGATCAAAGCCATCTTGCTGTGGTCAAAGCTGCACTGAGCTAACGTATACTGGGTTTTGCATTCACTTTCCCATTTCTCTCTTCCTAGTTAAACTTCCACTATCACCTTTTGTCCTAAATTATATTTGAGCTTTTTCACGGCAGCACATATCTGCCTACAAGGGTGCCGCTGTTCTATAAATTGCTGTCAAATATATTTACTAGAAGAAGACAGTATTTTGTGGTAAGCATAAAGAACATATCTTTAAAATAACATTGAAAGATAAAAGGAAGCATTTAAAATTACTGCCTTGTTAAATTCAATGTTTCAAAAAGTGAGTGAAGTATAGTGCCTGTTTCTACCACTCAGCCATGAAACCCCTGTCAGTTCTTTTTTACTTCATTTGCATGTTTTTAAACATAAAATGTTTTTTCTATCTTCTGCTTTATGCAGAAAAAACCTCTCTTAAAGAACTGACAAGAACAGTCACTATGTCAATTACTTAAGATAAATATATTTACAAAATAGAGGGAATATTTCCATAAGCAACCACTTGCTTAACGCATCACTCAGATGCATGTAATTTAAAAATGTTTACATGTCATTACTTCAAAGTCTCCATTTTGCTATTCTGTGTTTAACAAGCTGGAAACAGCCTTTAGTAATTTTGGCATAGGCTGTTTGAAACAAAAAAAATATTAAGAACTGCAAATATAATTTGATAGGATGAATTAAAGCTTCATTCCTTTTTGCAAGTACTTTCATGAGCGAATTTTTGTTTGGAGAAGTGCTTTAGTGGGGGCATTTTTATTAATTGCATCACAAATGCTGTGCAAACATACATTCATGCAAGTACTTGTCATAACTGCCTTTAGAATTAATCTGGAAGAAAGATGAAATGTCTGGTGGTATCAGTGCCTAATCATTCAGTATAGGTGGTTAATTATAATCAGAGGCAGTCACAGAAAAAAAGCAAAGCAGATAGCAATTCAAAGGCCTACGTTACACACAGACCTTGTATCAGATCTGTAACTTGTAATGTGGCTTCAGGAAGACCAAACTCACTTTCATGTCTTTGAATGGGGGCAAAATGAGGAGTTAAAACTATAGCAAGCTCAAGGAGTTACCACTGAAGTTTAAATCCTGACTAGCCACAAGACTATCTATCTATCTGAAGCTATTACTTCAGACTCTAAAAAAAAAAAAAGTTCTTATCACAGATATTTACGCCTTCTAAATTTTCATTTAGTTATACTGATGTCATTTCCTAAGGCACATATCTTAAAGCAGAACAAAATACAAGGAAGTTCTACACTTGGCAATCAAAGCAGAAAAATAAAGTGGTAAGATGGTTTAGATAGCCTAAGACATATAAAATCACCTTATGATTAACAGCAGTGTCAGCCTCACACACTAGCTCTCATCTTTCCGTCTTGCTCTCAGTGATATTTGATATTTTCAAGTGAGAGGAAAAAACAATATATTATTTAAGATTCAGGAGAGAAGGCATGCTGCATTAATGATGATCAGACCACTGCCACTGAATCACTGGTGGAGCTGATGCTGATTTGATGAGATATGAATGGAAATAATAAACTGCGTGGACTTGAGTTCTTAAGACCTGTATTTTGATAGCTGATGGCACTGGCTACAGCTGCTTTCCATATGTCTCTGCGTAATAGTAGGGTATGTGCGTGGGGGGAATTTAAATGTGTCAAATCAAATACCATTCAAGCGTTAATTCTAGAGATTTTTCATATTTTAGAAAGAAGAAAAGTCTGAATAAACTCAACATTGTATTTCACAGATACATCAAACAAAAATGAAGCTTGAAACCTCTAGGAATAGCTGCTCAGAACTCAAAAAAAGGGAATTTTTTTTCGCTAAAAAATGCCTAGGTTCCACAATATATACTAAAAATTGTCTAAGGATAGCAACTATGTTAGGTGAAAAGATGCTGTAATACTAGTATAAAAATCATCCACCCTATACAACTTCTAGGTAGCATTTTTGATTTGTGATAACTTCTTAGCAGCATTTTTTATCTTTCAAGATCAGCATGACCATCTCACTCAATGTAAAGCCACTCCCAAGTGGTATGCTCTCTTCAGAACAACACTAAACACCTATCAGGAATTTAAGGAAATCTAAAATTGCACCATGACTAGACCGCCCTTTTCAGGGCAGTACTTAAGTTTATCAAATGGCAATTTAACATCTAAAATACCCTATCACAGTAGGACATAATTATTGGCTGAATAATGTCCATAAATGAGTACTCAAGATTTATTTGTGTGGATCAAATACGGTACTATATAAGCTTTTCAGAGTCTAACAGAGTGGAAGTCTTAATGTCTATCTTTATGTAGGAAATCTTAACTTTTTTTTTTTTTTTATCCAGCCCCTCCTCCAAAAAGGAATCAAAAATGCTGTATCTCTACAAATACAGTAAATAAATTAATGAAACGGGTAGAAGCTGCCTTGAAAGAGCTCTGCAGCTACTCTTTTTTATAATTGAACTAGACAGACAGACGATGTAAGCGTAACACATCCTCCTGTCAATGGACTTGCCGCACAGCTAAGAAAATTGGAAAGTTAGTTGAATGTGCATTTCTCAAGCTGCATGTTTGCTCTTGCCATATATAATTTAATGAATGAAAAACATAAGCAAATACAATAAACAAAACAAAAAAACCCCAGCCACATGAAAGAAAGAATCATGAAGAGCAGTGCAACCTTAGGTTGACACCATCACTAAAACAGGTTTGGAGGTTTAAGTTTATGGCTTTAAAGCAATTACATAGTCCCTCCATCCATATTCTCTCTGCTGTCATTGTAGAAGCAACAGAATCCTTGCCCCACTGTAAGAGTGGACTCAAGTACACAAGAAAATATGTGCAATAATTAGCTAATCTGAAAAACAGATTCAGTTTAAATACTGAAGTGATTCATCAAAGCACGGGGATATCTTAAAGGAAGATATATCAAAATGAGGTCAAAGAGACCTAAACAAGTGGAAGCACAATTCTGTTACTCACCCTCAGATCTTCCTTTGTACTGAAGCTATCAAGAAGCTGTTGATAATGTCTATCAGTCATTTGTCGCAAGAGTGACAACAAACAAGAGACAAATTCCCCCTGTTCAGATAAGCCAAGAGTAGAAATATTATATTATTTTCTGCACTTGAGCTTAAACTGTTACATTATAAGCACTTCAAAATAATTAACAAATGCAAAGGAAATTAACCTACAATTAGGCTTCAAATCCACATATTGTGAAAATACATTAATTCATCTTTGCACTTCCTTCCCATGTAGAGAAATATTTTTCCCCAAATGCAGCTTACGTGCTTAGCAAAATCTATTTTAAATAGTTCCATCGGGGCTAAACCAGTAAAAATTTTAATTTTTGATTTGTTTCCCTTGTATCTGTTTTCAAACAAAATACTTAGATTGCTAAAATTACAACCTCTTTAGTAAATTCCGTTTTGAAAGAAATATAAACAAACATTTTGCAACAATTCTGGGAAGAATGCTATTGTTTTCGTTTAGGGAAGAAATTAATGGAGCTGGGAAGTTTTCAAAACATTTTATCATCTCGAAAAACAAGATTTGTCAAAAAGGAAACTGATTTGTAGGGCTGAAAAAACTGAAAATAATTTGGTTGGAAGTCCCCTTGGGCCTACAGAAGAATTACTTATTAAAAGAGCAGAAAATTGCTCTGGCTACTTCCAGCGAGCATTCAAAGGAAGGAACAGGTTCTCCCAATCTTCCTTTCCTTTCTGCTTATTCACTTTCAAATTGGGAAGAAACACTGAATGGTATCAATCTGGTCTGACTGCAGAGTGGATGAGGACAGGAAACAGTGGAAGGTCTGGTTTGCATTCCAGTGCTTATAAAGAACAATTCTGGAATCTTACAAGCTTGCTAAAAAACAGGAAATACATTTCTGGCCTGGATCTACCAGGACTGGAGAATAAGACTGGCAGAACAGATAGGTATGACAACAGTACTTCCAAATGGTGTCTTTTATTAGTTTTATTAGTTTGTCAAGTCAAATTTTGGGAAGATTTTCCCCTGTCTTTCATTAAAACCAGGAAACAAGACTAGAAGGAAGTATGTTTTCACAGGAGTGGCTGTTCTGGATTTAACACTGGAACACCTAATTCATTTGTGATTCTACCTGGTACACTCAATGGTGTATAAGGTGATGTCTTTCACCGGCAATATGGTGATAAAATAATAATTGTCTTGCCGATAGTAAGATTTTACACTGAAATAATGATCACAAATTAATTACCTACCTGTAAGACCATTGTGTTTTACAGTGAACATAGCATTAATAGAAACATACAATCATAATCTCAAAACAATATCCTAAGGCTTCAAAATCTCTTCATTCTCATGCTCTGTGCATAAACATAAAGGTTACAGCTACTGTCTTGTAAATCTCTGTATATCCGATCGCTGGCTTGAGTGACAAAATTTGAGTGTGAACCTTTGGAATCTTCCTTTCCTGCTTAGACATTTTAAGCAATCCTTTCTAGTCACTTTTCTTCTGTGTTCCCACATTTATTTCAACTTACAGTAGTATATTAAAAATCACAGTCTGTTATAGAGAGCTGTGCTATTATAGTTGATAGACAGATTAACTCTGAAAGAGTACCAACTACAGCTAATTGTTAACTGACTTCTAAATTTAAGCTTTTAATTTGAATGTAGGTAGCTATGCAGGCTGGTTTTTAAAATAGCAATGAACATTTAGCTTCATTTGTTGAACTTAACATAAAAATGTATGTTGTAGGATTTCTGCCAGTGTTAGCCACAGACTAACTTTTGAATCATGCACTAAAGCAAACTCCACGCATAAAACAACCTTGATAAAAACCATTTAAGATCCAACTCCAGTGTCAAATGTCAAACCAAGCAGTATACTAAAATCATTTAAGTAAAATCCTTAAGTAATTTTTTGTTTCTTATTTAAGGAGCACAATTATTAAAATACGTGGAGCTCGCAATTAAATTGCAATTCATTTAGTTTTGAGAGACTGAACTTCCAAGATCTGAAATATAAAGGTTTACTTTAATTGGACTGCTTTCTGCCAACTCTTTATATATATGCATTTTTTCTTAAGGAAATCCAAAGGTTTTGACAAACTAAAGCAGAAGTTTCACTTTCACCATTGTGTTAAATTCCATGTTTGTCAGTGCAACATCTGTGACACTGACACCCTGAAGCCATGTCTTCTTTGTGCTCAGTTTAAAGCATGACATTCATCTTGAAGGTTACCATCTAACAGACTGCTCACTGCAAATTAAATGATACCCAGGTACTCAAACGACTTGAGATGAAAGAAACAGTGCACAAAGCCTGATGATGCTTGATTTTATGCTGTTTGTTTGTGAAGAACAACAGTGATACACGGGTCCAGAAGATCACACTGAGATGAGTTTGGGACTACTTCCACAAGGAAGACTATGCCTGATTTGAAACTATGACAGAATTTTATCAAGTGTGCTGCCATGATACATCTCACAAAGAATATTTTGTGATACATGCAGTTTGAAATAATGGTAACATACTGGAACAGACTCTACTGCTGTACTCTCACTGAGTACTTTATCATATTTGCTCTACAAATAGTTCCAAGAATCTGCCTCCATGTGTTGCCAGAAGCCCATACTGCATGATGTTTCTACATGAATGTATATAATTGCCTTATGTTGTGTTGTGAGTCACTTCCACATTAAGTATTCTTTGAGAGCCTGTGGTGACAATGACATGGCTTTTCTAACGCATTAAAGAAAATTTTGCAACTTGAAAGCACTTTCTGAGTCTAATTTTTTGATGATATAATAGAATTAGGCTGCTGTGGTGTTTCATGAAAACTTGATCTAAAAGCAAGTGGATATCTCATAAAAAAACAATAAGCTCAGAGCTTTACTACACTACTGTGTCTAATACTACTCCCCTTTCTTCAGCTTAGTTTTTCTTGTGGTGGCCTGATATGCCACAGAGCATACATTTGTAATTTTGGAATTTAAAGAAAAAAACCCCAAACTCTTAGATGCACCATGCTCCTTGATCACAGTGATTAAAGCATGGTGTTATCTTATTACTGAGCTTGGTCAGCTCCATAAAACACTCCATATACAGTTTGTTCTCTGTGGGATAAAGTAAAGAAGTAAACAAACAAAAAAACCACCAACAACACATTTCTTCCACAGCTACTGTGGAAATTTTGCTTTTGAAATATTTGATCTCAGAGGAAATTCTAGTTTGAACAGCAACAATCTCTTCCTTAACAAAAACTGTTACAGTGTAAATATTGGACAATTAATTAGTCAAGTGTATAACAAGATGGCAAATCACTCAACACAGTATGTTGTCTGTACAAAATGCTACCCCCTCACATCATATCAGGGTCACAGCCCTGGCTATATCAGAACCAATTTGCCCTTGAAAAGTAAAGTGAAAACCTTGCTGCAAACAAAGCAAAATAACACTTCATTTTCTTTGATCAATGCTCATCAGAGGCTTTTCTGTAAATGCCAGCGCTTCAACCTTCTAATTTGCATGAGTTGTTATAGCAGGTTCACAAAAATGCCATTTGCTAATCTTCTAAATCTATCCTCTATGTTCTACTTCATGTGATAGAAACAAAGCTCAAATGCTTAGCCAAGAGAACAACAAAATACCTTTCAATTAATAAATCTGGATTTGTACAAGTTAGCATCATAGATTCCGCTAACATTTTAGAGCTGTTCTATCATTAAAAAATGTATGCATTTTAGGAAGTAAAATGTTATGGATTGATACTCTTCCATTATCAGGAATTCAAACTTAAAGAGACTTTCAGAAAGCTATTGCATTTGCCAATTTATCAATAAATTTAATTTTACAAAATCACTATTCCCACTAAAAATGAGTAAAACGCAGGAAAGGTTTTTGTTGTTCTCATTGTCTGTTTTATACACAAAATCTTAACACTGTGAATACAAAGACAATAATGTCACTAATCTAGTAGTCCTGCCAGGGACAATTGTGAGCTATTTAATTTTAAGAAACTTACAGTCACATCTTGAAACTGGAGGCGCAGAGCAGAGCC
The DNA here is from genome assembly GCA_013399855.1 of Oxyruncus cristatus. Lineage (NCBI taxonomy): Eukaryota > Metazoa > Chordata > Aves > Passeriformes > Cotingidae > Oxyruncus > Oxyruncus cristatus. The sequence goes on from VXAY01001659.1 coordinate 401,963, forward strand.
TGATGGTTGTGGTCGGCTGGTGATCTCTAGTATGGTCCTTAATAGAATATCTAGCAGACTGTTTACAATCACATCAATTTCTTCCAGGACTGACTTTTCCTTAAATAATAAATAAAACATTTAAGATTTTAAAATAGAAAGGTGACCACAGACATATTTCCTCTGATGCAGTTTTATTATGAATGCTGCATTCAAGAAACAAGGACTATTCTCTAGTTCAGATATTGTTTAATTCTACTGATTTTTTCCTAACAGTTTTCAGTTAATTACATCGTATTTAAATATGGAGGACAGTTACATGGATAACTTTGAATATGTAAGCATTCATCAAATTAGCATGTCTCTTTTTTTAATTGATGTTTAGAAGAAAGCAGTAAATAACATACAAGAACTTTTCAGGCAGGATTTTTATAGGTAGTACCCATATATTTTCTGGGGAAATTGCCAAGAAAGGCTTAAATTCTAAAAAGCAGAATTCTGTTTTCACACTTTGAAACTACCACCAGAAACAAGCAGATGGTACTCAACCTTCAAGACCTGTTTCATCACTAAGGACCAGCAACATTGCTTCCCATCAACTGAGTAGCACAAACAAATTAGTCATTTATGTAAGCCTACATCATCAACACAATACCAATTGTTGTACACAACATCAGTACAAAGAAACAAAAGTGTCCACTGACAAAAGAGACCTTATTTGCATACATAAAAATACTTGATAAAGTCAAGTTGTAGTCACTTCTTTTTTAATTCAGATGGACATACGTTTTCCCTGTTTCAACACTGTCTCCACACCACCATACTAATTGGAGAGATTTTATCCACAGTTTAAGATGACACTTCTTCACAGAAACAACACTTCATAATCAAATGCACACAACCAAACTAAAACTTAGCTGACAAAGAAATTGTTCAACTTTTCTGATACTGAGGTGTAGGAGTGATTTGGATTTTTTTGTGGGGTGTTGTTTTTTGGGGTTGTTTTTTTGTTTGTTTGTTTTATTTTGCTTCCTAGACACCAAGCTGAATCTAATGTCACGGTCATGTTCTTTGTCAATTCATCTAGCATCAAACAGCTGTTAACTTGGCTACTTAGAAAAGCAGACAGTATACAGTGTATTTAGGAACTGTATCAACTGTGAGGATCCATGCACAAACTACTACTAGAATGCACAACAACCTTAATTTTCAAACCTGCCTTACTGCAAATTCACTTATTCCCTCAACCTCTAAATTCTCTTGAATCTCATGGAAGGAATGAAGTTCTGAACCAATCCACAAAAATAATGTCAAATTCACCAAGTTGTTAATACTCTCTGTGACTCAAAGACTACTAAATCTATTAGCTGCATATTCTGAACATTAGAGACTTTTATGTAGACATCCACTTGTTAACGTCTACATCTCTGGCTTAGTGACTCCAAATGGAAGATCTGCTGCAATTAAGACCAGACATGTAAGCCTTTCTCTCAATCCAAAACCACAGCTGTGCTTTAGCATGTATCACTTTATCTTGTGATGAGGTTTCCTACTAACCCAGGAGAAGCTGCAATAAAAACATTATTACAGTGTCAAAGGTGCAAGACACACCCATATCAAATCACTGATGGAACAACTTTAATTGGATGAAGCAACATAAAAAAGTTCTCACTAATGCATTACAAGGTAATGTATGCTGGCTTTGATATGCATGTACTGCACTAACTACAGGCAATATTTAGTTTTAACTGTCTTGTATCCTTTTGCCTGCCAGAACCTATCGCTATCCTCACATTTGCAATATATCTGTCTAAGCTAGCTCTCATATGCAGCTTTCACAGATTAATTTGCAAACACAAACATCAGAAATTGGCCACAAAGTTTATCAACTAACAGCCAAGTGCATTTCCCCTTGCAATACTCATATTGATCTATTTACCTATATTAAACCTGTGTACCCTAAGACTAAACAGCCCACAATAGAAAATGCCCCTAAAACAAAGTGGGCATTTCTTTCCTTCCAGCACAACACTCAAAAAGAGTCAAAGCTTGGCAAAACACTATACGCTAAAATTAAAATACTCTTGCATGGAAATAAAAGAGTCATGAGAAATCAAAATGACATATTTATGCAGATTCATTACAGGGACAACTCTCTGAAATGCTCTGGGGCAAGGTCCAGTCTGTGTCATTAAAAGTCATCGAGCCATAAAAAGAAGTTTGAATGGATGTGATACGGTGTTTACTCACTGAGCTGTTCTTCTTGATGAGGCAAAATATGTTGCTAAGGATACGGGCACACATTATAAGGTCCTTCTGCTCTTGTAAATGCATGTGGAGATGATGCAAAACTACTGGAAGAAGAATGCATCGAGAATCTGGAAAAAATTAAATATTTTATGAGTAGGAGCCTCTCATATAATCACTAAATTTAACACAGACATAAAACATGCCTTCGGTCCAAAATAATATTTCTGATGACCAGAAGCTTTTGCTTGCTTTAACCAACATTTTTGATAAGCAGAAGATGTTACTTCATAATCATAATATCCTACAGCAAATGTCTGAATAAACAATACGCTGAAAGTCATGGATGGAGAAAAACAACACTGTGTGGAATATACTGTATATAACAGAATTTTTTTGGTTTTTATTGAACTGTCATGCAAAAAAAAGTAGCACAGTAACACCTGCATTCAAAACCATGTGAAATTACGCTCTAGTATTCCTGCCATGTGACAGGACCCATTTACAAGCCCAGGTCACAAAAGACTTCATCTGGAACTTATGTTATTCTACAGATGAGTTCTATTTTACAGACAAGTAGTACTGTCAGGATTTTCACTTTTCCAGATTCCTCACTCCTACTGAGTATGAGCAATTTATACTACTGGTGACTACATAAAATGATTTGCTTTTCCACTATCTCATTTTTTAAAAGCAGTTCTTTGGTGATATTTTCAGTCTTGAATTCTCTGAAAATTATGTAAGAAAGTCATTAACATGCTAGTTTTTCCTGCTTCTTTTTCTTACAATTAGAGACAATATTAAATGGGAAGAACCCTAATAACTACACTTGTGATAACACTTTAAACATCTATTTACAACTTGATAAATGGAAAGGGTGTTACCTGTTTTCATTTTGTTGTTATTTTTAGATCTTTTACATAACTGAGAATTTATATTCTCATAGAAATGTACTTGAATAATCTCCTCTATTGAAATTTTAATGATTATATACTTCATCATATAAATATATTTATCTACAAAGTTTCTTTGTTCATTAATGAAATTATATCCTAAAAACTGAGTTTTCTTGCTGGAAAATTACCCCTTCAAAATCATTTTGCCAACTAGGTATTGTTTGTAGATTATTCTTTCTATAAACACTTTTCCCCCCTCATCTATTTCCCCTATTTTTTAACATAATGGAGAAAAAGATAGATTTATTCTGAGATTTTGTTTAATGCTTCTTTTACTCGCTGAAATAAAGCACTAATCTTGTTATGTTCTATTATTGTCTTGTTTTCATTGTCTAGTCATCTGTATAATACAAGACAGGGAAATAGCCAGTGTGCAGACCTGTGGTTAGGAAATGCCACCTTCTGATCCCCACTCCTAAATCTGCTTATTGATTCCTGCTGGATGAAAAAACAGAGCTAATGCCTTCCGCTGAAGCAAAAAAGCAGGACTCTCCATTCCTATTAAAAAGACTTAAACCTCTAGATTACAGGGGACGGCTCCTTTCCCCTGCTTTCTGTTAAGCCTCACATGTATTGAATTCTCGACTATCTGTAATCCATCATCGAGAGAGAAGATGAAGGAAGGGTTCACTGTATAAATCATCCTGTGTTTCTCTTGTTGGGGTGCTTTTCTAGCAGGCAGGCAATAGGAAGCTGAATCCAGACTTACAGAGCACTGAACATGGTCTTGCATTCGCAGGCAAATGCTAGATCACTACTGAACACCACAGCTATCACCGAGCAGTTATAGTAGCTCTTTCACTGGTACGAGCATTATTGTTTGGGCCATATGTCTTCTGAGGACATCAGGTCCTCTCTTGCAGCTACAACTCAAATCCCTCAGCCCAGAAGGTGAGAAGAAACAGGAGCAACCTTGTGCCAAGGTGTTCTTTCTTGATTAACTCTAGGCAGCTTCCTGATGAGCCCACACAGCATTTGGTGCCTTATCTGAGGTGCCCAGTATTCTGTGCACTGCTTACATCTAAGTGCAGCATCATGAACTCCATTTTGAAGACCAGAGAATCTACATGTAGCAACACTTGACTTGTAAATAGCCAGCTCTTTCACATGATGTGGCTTGAAGCATCTCAGGCAAAACTGAGCATCCTCATTCAACTGTTTCAAGTATCTCATTTTTGCAAAGCTTCATAAAATGATCAGAAACTTTGCTTTACCAAGACCAAATGGATTAGCAAAAAGCATCCTACGATGATTTGCAACTACACGCAGGAGGTAACAGTGCCAGTTATAGAAACGGCCACCACATATAACAGTTTTAGATATATTCCTTAAATGCCCAGAATCTAAATACCCCTCTGCTCGATCTGTTTAGGTGGAGAGATTTAGTGGTATTACAGAAGAGGAGAGCTGGCTCATTCACCTCTGATGCAAACCAAGGACTAGGTGAGAAGGTCTGGAGAACACAGTGTACAACATTTGTCTCCGGTTACTATTTTTCTTACTAATTGTCAGCTGCAATGTCAGCCACTGGATATAGAAAAATTAATGAGCTCAAGGAATGGTACAATAATGAACTCCAGTCATAAGTCACTGTCCTAATTTTTCTTCTGTGCAAGAAGTTAAACTAGCTGACTGTTTAAAATGCTAATACTTGCCCTTTACAAATACTATACAGAAAGAAAAGGAAAGAGATCACAACACAGAGCTTTTCAAGTTCACGGTTGGCATAATTAGAAGGATGGTAATCTCAGGCTCTGGGCAATCTCTGAGACTTTCCTGTGCAACATTAATATTTGATATTTAACACAGTACAACTTGCTCCCTTGCTTTCCAGATAGTGGTAAAACATCTGAAGAGACATACATCACTTTCTTTAGTCTATTGTATTTTAAAGATTACTTTCAGAAAGATGATATTCATTTCAACTACTGTATTTGAACAGATGGTCAAAACTTCAGCCTGCTTGGAAAAAAAATTAGTGTAATTGAACATTTCAAACAAACACCATTCTCCTTGAACAGTAAGAAACTAGGAAGTTTCTCTTCATTTTGATAGTTTTACTTGGACCTATTCAATTTATGCCCTCTTGTTTGGATGAAAGGATAGTAGGAGAAGAAAATGCTTAAACCAAAAAACCAGTTGTCACTGCAATTCCAAACCCAAACATATATGCCTGTTCTGTCACTCTGTGGGCATATCACTGCTCTCAGAACAGTGAATTTCAAAACTTGTAGCAAGGAACTGTTTTCAGTTTTAAGAAAAAAAATTGCCTGTAATGCAGAAGAAAAACATAGGCATGGCTGAGAAAGTCCTCCCCTGGCTAAAAATAAGCCACAGATAAGCATAATCCATATTTCTGCTCTCCACTACAGAGGTTCTAATAAAGGCTGAATTTTTGTACGGAACATACATCCATCCATCCCCCTACAGGTGTGAATAGAAGCACATACACACAAACAACTCCAGAGAACAGTATATTGCTGTGGAAGACAAATTAAGTAAAGCTAATTAATCTGAAAAAGATTGTGGAGTTCTTCAAAACAGTACTTTGAATCAATGTGTAAAACCTTAATGTTTTACATTAAAAAATTTACTCTTTTTCTTTTTTCCCCCAAATCTGTGTTGGTAAAGTTTAATGCATTTTAACTAAACTGAATTCAGGACTTGTATAAACAATTTAAATAATTATAGGCTTTTTGCATTTTGATAGCAATTAGTTTGCAGTGATTACTCAGATATAAGTGTTATTAATGATTAGATTTGAAAAAAACAACGGAATAAGAGGCAAATCATAATACCTAGCTTCTAGAATTAAGCATCCTTATGAATTAATGTTATCTTCTCCCAAGCTTGCTAATGATTTTCTTTTCATTCCTGTAGGAAGTCTAACATACTTTAGATAAGGCAGTTCAAAGATATTAAATTAATCTTACTGATTGTGTCAGATATTTGTCTCCAAATGACTTCTGAAACTTATAGTTTCCTACACGTACATTGTCCTGTCATATACAGGATACAATTCTTAGATGAATCCAATTCACAAAGACAGAATAATGAAAGCAGTCAATCTCAGAAAGAAAACAAATAGGTAATTATAACTTTTTTAATCTATTAATTTTGGGATTCAGTGTAATTAAGGAAAACAATAAAAAAAAGGAATAAGTTATATATAGAATAAACACATTAAACTTTACATATGAAATCAAGCATCAACTCAGGATTTTTCCCAGTTTCATAATACACATATGATATAACTTTATGGTGTAAATTCCATGAGGTCATGGAATTAAAACCCTCTTCTATTTGCTTTGAAGAGTTTGCATCACTAAAAGGAAGAGTCCCACCGAGCTACTCTTGCAGAGCTCCAAATCCTCATACTTTGGGAAAAACAGGAAGTTTCTTGACATGTAAGAATAATTTCCATTTGATAAAGAGTTGCACCCCAGGTTATAACTGGGCTAAGATGCAGGCTTTATCAATATACGGGTTTCTTTTTTTTTAAGAATTTTACCTACTAATGCAATCTCTCATCTGGTAATTGATACGTAGTATCAGTGATGATTCTAAGAAAACTCACCGTCTTTGGAGGACAAAACCAAGACGTTCCTTACTTACACATCTCGTTTTTATAGCTATTGAATTTGCAAGCTCAGAGTAGAAAAAAAAAAACACTGGTGTTCTGCTAATTCCTGTTTAACTATGTCAAGAAGGACATGGTTCAAGATGTGTTTCTCTGTTATTGGCCTTAACTCTTCACAGCAAAACAGATTTAACTTTTCCTCAAAGGAAGCTATAATAATATTTAATGCAAAAAAGAAAACAAACAAGAGTGGTAGACTACTGATATATTGGAAATAACAAACGTAGAAATTCTTCTGGTTACAGACGTCAGTTTGGCCGTCCTACAAGTATCAACACAGAGGAGTCCAAAGACCAAAATACCCAGAAGACTGGAAGAAAGACCAAGAGGAAGAAAATACTGGTGATCTTTATCAGCAGGAAAATTGTAATCTGTTTCTTTTTAGACAGTCAGTGAAGTGTACAACAAAGATGCAGAGGTAAATATAGAAAATAGAAGTAAAGTAAGGCTTTAAAACCCATTGACTTCTCACAGGAGCTAGGCAGATAATTGCTGTTGACATCTTTTAACAACTCTGTAGCTGTTACCTATAGGAAGAGCTGAAGTTTAAAATCTTTGAAATAGAAAAAGGGTCAAAGCAAGCTATACCAAAACCTCAATACAAATGTCCTATCTACATATGATCAATAAATACAATGTATAACCTGCATCCTCCAGAGAGGCAGGCAGAGACCAGATGCATCAAATACATCTGAAATGGCACTAAACATCTGTGCGTGGGTACCTAAAATCAACCCCTGCACACCTGATGTTTCTGTTTTCAACAATGTATCAAATGCATCTCTTAATTTTAGTGAAAGAGTAGCTTTAGTGTCAGCTGACCTTTGCAGCAGTGGAGGTAATGTGTTAGTTGTTCTGGACCTTCCAGCACAGAATGTGTAAAACCCATATGCTAAATTACTCTCACTTGTTTCCAAGCAAGCTCCAGATAACACATAATGTTATCTAAGAAGTACCCTCCTCATTTTCAGATGTTTGAATAAATAGTTATTCCTATGTTCTGTGTACTTGCAGTGTGTTAGCTAGCACTGCAGCTTGCAGTATTCATCATCTTCATCAGGGAGACAGAAATCAATTATTGTAACAGCACCTAGCCTCAACTCCACATTAGGATGTACAGTTTACTCTACACATTAGCATAGTCAAGTGCAATATTTATTTTCCCAAGAGGATTTTAAAAGGACTTCCTTCTCCAGATTGACTGAGGGAAAATCTACTTATATTTTGTATTTTAAAGAGATAAAACACTGACAGCAAAGAGATCAATAACGACTGAAATTATACTGTACAAATGTTTGTCTGAGCTTTCTATCATGGAGATTGGGAGCTTATATTACTGCCTGATGTCTTTCACATCAGTTTCCCTGTGGTCTAAGAAATTTATATTTTATTTGTATATAACCCATACTCCATGTAAATTTTAACATGTAATTTTCATTGCTTTTATAGCCAAACCAACTTCTTTGTAATGACTTTTTAATAATGAAAATGGATTGGAATAAAAACCTAATTCTTTTACAAAAGGAAGCAGATCAAAAAAAAAGTTGTCATACAGTTGAAAGTAGATTTACAGTTCACAAAATCACAGGATCAACTAGACGGGAAAAGACCTCTGAGATCATTGAGTCCAACCTGTGACCTAATACCACCTTGTCAACTAGACCACGGCACCAAGTGCCATGCCCAGTCTTTTCTTAAATACCTCCAGGACTGTGACTACACCACTTCCTTGGGCAGCCCATTCTAATGTCCGATTACTCCCTCTGTAAAAAATTTCTTCCTAATGTCCAACCTAAATCTACCCTGGTGCAGCTTAAGACTGTGCCCTCTTGTTCTGTCACTGGTTGGCTGGGAGAAGACACCGATGCCCATCTTTCTCCAACCTCTTTTCATGTAGTTGTAGAGAGTGATGAGGTCCCCCCTGAGTCTCCTCTACTCCAGGCTAAACAACCCCAGCTCCCTCAGCTGCTCCTCATAGGACTTGTGCTCTGGATCCCCCCAACCTTCCAAGAAAGTCCCCAGAACTCCCTTACATGGCATTAAGTAACTCTAATTACATTCATATATTTGGATTGTCTGGTTAGGCTAACCTAACTGAGAATGGGAGCAAAATGGCCATGACACTACCTGGTCCCTAAGTACTTTGGAAGATGAAAAACATAAGTTAGAGCATTCTTAATATTGCTCCATGAATATGTCATCATCTACCCAGTGTATCAAAGGTCTGATCAGTCAGCTGCAGGCAGAGCTAACTAACTATTCTGGAAGGAATTACCGTGGGGGTTTCACAAGCGTAAGCTGTTATTCCAGCCAAAATGAAGCAAAGTATCTGAGATGCAGTACTTCTTACTCATTTCTTTGAGCTCATACTTATAAAGTAGAACCACTGAAAGCATTTTAAAAAAATATGCTCAAAGAACTCTTCCTTTATTTTTCAGCATCTCAAAGTATTTATGCATATCCTGGTAGTTTTCAAAGGGCTTTCATCATTGCATCATTGTGTTCATCTTGAACGCTTTAGATAACAAGAGTTACTGCTTTGACTAAACTCCATCAGCCAACACTCAAACAGCTCTCAGGGCTATTGGTGACTAAATAAACACTTAGTATAATTCTGAAAATATCTTCTATTTTAATTATTTTATTTCAAAGTTACTTAATCTCAAATTCAATACTTGGTCAATTCTATGAGTTTCACTTAGAATGGAAACAAAGAATGTCATGCTCACCACCATTCAGCAGTTTTTTCTTCTGCACAGAAAATAACTATGCTGTTATATACTTTGTGCACCAAACATCACTTTCATTTGTGTAGCATTTTTATGCTACATCAAGAAACAAAGGATCAAAAGTGTAGAACTAGCAAGAGTTACACAAATAAGGTTTAATGGATAAGTCAAAAACTGTTTGATGAACTGCCTGCAAATGAACTGCCCCCAAAGAAAAAAAAAAAAGGAGAAAAATAATTTTAGCAAAGCTTCTTTCTTATAATTACTTAAAATGTATAAGGCAAACTTTCTTCACAGACATATTTCCAGCAGTAGATCAAAAAACCCTTTATTTTAAGAGCCTGCCTCTGAAAACCAAACCACTAAATTCAAACAACTGTATTGCTGTAAATGAGCAGTTTGTACAGAGCAGTACTTCAAGAATTGTTCCTGAGGAACACTATTTCCTTCAGCACCTGCTGGTCCATGTACAAAGTACACAATCTGAAGGCAGCTCAGGGTAACCTTACCTGGGTTAGTGTATAGGTGACTTTCTACAGTTTTCCCAATACTCTGCAGTTTAACAGCTTGAAGGGACTCATCCCCATGCATGACTGTTGGCAAGCTGCCCAGAGCATCGTGAACCAAATTTGCCACTTCTCTTACATCAAAGAGCTTCAAAAGTTCGGAGTACACCGATGGGAATGAGCTGAGAAACACAGCCTAGAGGAACAGGGCAAAAATGGACAGTCAGATATTGCAGAATAGTTTTGACATTTATGGAATTTAAATAACTATAGAAATTAAAATAACTGTAGAAAAACACCTGGCTTTATATTTCAAGGGTAGGTAGCAGCTTTAAAAATGGTCATATTTTTGTAAGAAATATCTTCACGTTCATTAATGGGCTTATACTTGTGACAATTTCCCTTAAGCATTATCTAAAAACTGTTACTTTTTCCCAGGAAAAAGTGAAAGTAAAAAGCTCAATTGAGAAAAAAAAATATTTATACTTTAAATACACTTATCTCTGTGTGTAACAAAATTTTTAAAAGGATAGCAAAACGTAGCTGATATGATACCAAAAATGTTTGTGTGGAGTTTGCTTTGTTTTAAGATAAATAATATAAAACCCTCCATATCTTCCATTTTTCAAAAATGAACATTTTTATTTTGGAGTGAGACAGCACTGGTAGTCTGGGTTCACCTCAAGAGTCCTAAAATTGGATTAGAAATTCATTGATAAATATAAAAACAAAACACCACTGAAGTAGGAAGGACAATGTCAGAGAAAAGAAGCAAGAACTGACATTTCCGTCTTCCTCTCCAAATCCCCCTGACTGAGAAAAGCTACTTATACCTGAGCCCTTCTTTACAGTGGTGGCAGAGCAGATGACAAAGGTTAAAAATACCAAAGAATATTTCCAAATGTAGTTGTTTATATTATTTTGCTATTGTCTTTTCACTCCAGCTCCTTACATGACATGAGATGGAAGCACTACCTCTCTACTCTGTTGTCTCTAATTTGCCATTTTCTTGCCAGAACAGTTTTCTACAGAGCTTTAGAAATTAGTAATTCTTAACAGGATCTTAAACACTTTCAGTTATAGGAATATGGGAAGAGGACAGTACATTTATGAGCTGTAGGAGTTGGTAAATCTCTGGCACTTAATGTAGAGAGCTGTCTCCTGTGTGTTTTGCCTCTGCACTTTAGCACTGGCCAATTCTATTAATCTCTATTGAAATAAAGATATCAGCTTATATAGTTCATCAAGGCTTAAAAGTTTTCTGGCAAGCATGAAAACCCTGATAGTAGTCTTTTGCACAGCTCCAATTCTTTAGTGTCAATGTGGTTAAACTAAGACGTAAAATGCCCAAACCAGAGAAATTACTTTATTTGTATGCATCAATCTAATTATTATAATTCAAAATTAAATATCGTATTTAGGATTATGTATTCCAAGCATATTTAAAAGCTGCTGGGATGAAAATTTCACACTGTAGGATAAAAAGCTGAAAATGTCACTTTGCTCTAGCAAGAGCACATTTTCTTTTCTGGACAGGCATATATTTTTTATACTGGATGTGGAAAATGCCAATAAGCAAGGCACACTTGAAAACTTACTTGTAGTTGGGATAAAGCACTAGCTCCTTTGCTCTCTTGAGAAAGAAAGAAGCGTACTGACATAAGAAGCTCTTGAATACAGCAGCGAAATTCCTCCTCATTTTGTCCACCAGTAGCAATAGAAAATAACCTTCGAGACTGAACTATGTATTTAAAGATATATTCCTGTGCCTATAAATGTCGAAATCAGAGATAAATCATAAAAATTAAGACACTCTTCTTTAAATAGAACACATACAATGCTTATATAATTCAAGTAAAGACAAGGGTCTGAAACAGGACCACATTACTTAATTTTGGCAAATCATTCTATTGAAATACTAGCAAATTTCAAAAGCACATATTCAGAGCTGCTCTTCCCTTGCCTTTCATAATCTCTACAAATCAGGGAACACTATTTTTCAACCAGATAATACGAAAAAAAACCACCACCAAACCAACCAAACAACTAAACAACATCCCCACTAGCAAAAAAAAAAGATTAAAGTTTAAAAGATTAAGTTGCACATTAAAAATACAGCCCTTCCTTATCAGCAAGAAACCAAAGTTCCCAGCATGCTAAAATTCAGATGGGTATCACACTGATATTTTCTTTCGAGACTGTAGCACCTGTCCCAAATGGGATTATTGTGTTGTATAACTCAGCCTGACGGCACACTGTGCTCTGTTGATGGTGCAAGCCAGAGCAACAAGAGCAACCAAACCCACCACCTTTCAGTAGAATTCCCTGGTGTCAGGACTGAACAATTAGGTCAGCATGCATGTCTGCCATTTAGATTCAGTTATGCGATGGATGTTAACCACCACCAGTGCAATCTATATTTGAATCCTTTGCCTCATACAGTAAGCAACATAAAGCTCCAGAGCCTAGTGGTAGTAAGCTTTAATGATCCATTTACTGACAAGAGAGAACAACGAAAAAACTCACTCCACTGAAAAAGTCTGCAGCTCCCTAGAATTAGTCCTACTATTCCATCCTTTATGTATAATCTGCTTCATTTCCTAAATTAAACCTGTTGGTACTGTATGAATACATCATTCAAACACAAAATTGTCTTCAACAATTCTTATTACCTTTAGTACTTCCTGTATGTGCTCATGAAGCTCCACCTCAGTGACTCGATCAATATGCCACTTCAGTACTTTTATAAGATCTCTAGAATAGCACATCAGAAAGCATTATAATACCAAAGTGGGAAAAGGGTTAATTTTGCACATAAAATGCATACCCATAGCTGTCATACGAGAAACACTGACAAAATAAAAAATACATGACTAGATTTCACTGATCACTACAGGCCCTACTGATCACTACATTTAGTTTTCAGTCTCCTGAAGGCTACTTAGTAGATCTCTAATGAACAGGCCATAATGCCAGCTTTAATATGCAGCAGAATTATTTTAAACAGTGATACATCATTTCTTTAACCCAATGATTGATTCTGCTCAGTTTAGTGATAAATGTCAGTATTCAAATCAGACAGAAAAAGCACAGACTTCACCTGTATGCAAGTGCTCCTGCAAAATGACTTTCGATGTAAGTGTCCATTACTGGCTTAAAGTGGTGAAACTTGCTGTCCTGCAGCAAATTTATTATGTGAACCTAAATGTGAGAGAAAAAGAAAAAAAATCCCAAACCTTGTTTTTTGTTTTATTTAATTCTTAAGTAGTGTCAATCACCATCGCAAAATGAAACTTACCAAACAATCAAATACTTTTGATCCATATTTTTGAGAGTTTTCATCTAAAATCCCAAATAAAGTGTCTAGTGTATCTTGAAGAAACTGATGGGTGAGAGTAAGAGTTTGTTATTAAATAGATATTTCTGTGACATGGAAATACATTATTTCCCTCATATTATCTAAAAGTATAGAAAGGTATATACCTTCACTATTTCTGAACCATCAATTTCTTTTAATTTTGAGAGGCAACCTGCAATTTTGTCTGGGTGGGTTCTCCATTTCAGCAGGTCAAGCATATCTCCTGCAAAAACAAAATGCAAGATTAAAGTTGGAAGCAAAGCATTTCAGATTTTAAATTTGACTATTACAGTCCATTCAGCAAAATCTGGCATTATTAAACCAAAGAAAACATCTTCAGATTTGCTGTTATATGATCTTCCCAACAACAATTTTTCATTCCATTCCGTAATTGCTCCACCAATACAAATATAAGAACATGGTACTGGGTCACTAAAATCAGTCTCTTGTAGCAGCTGTATCATGCAATCTTGTTCAGATATTTTTCAACTACCATCTTAAGAAAAGCAATTATTTTGCTCTCTCTCATGCCATTGAAGGATGCCTTCCAAGATTGTCTTCTGACAGCTAGGAATCGTCTCCTAACTACTATTTTGAATCTTGCTATGTCATTTTAGAGAACAAACACAATGCCTCTAAGATCCTGCTTTATTAAAAAGCAACACAATCTCTTCTGGAAAATAAACTATTCTGCGCTAAAAGATAGTCGAGTGTCTTCAAACTTCCTCCAGTTTTAGTTCATCCTCCTTCACCTTTCTTGACCAAAATGGTAACTACATTTTACATCACTGCTTTCTATATCATCAGCAAGCTAATAAGTCCGTTCTAAACACCTGACATCTAAGTTCTAGAATTTGAGAGCCTTTTAGATATATCATATTGATGACACAAACACGTCTTTCTCCTGTTTAATACTGTTCAGCTTCCAGGGTATAGCAGAATCCCCAGGAGTCTCCACCAGTGTATGATCCTGACTTTTCTACCATTAGATTCAATCTAATTTCTACTTTTCCTTATTTTTATTTAAATCAAAGTTACCTTGCTTTGCTGTATCATATTTTGATTTTGCCTCTCTCAACTGATGAGATCTTTCAATCACTTATTAGCAGCAAATTGTCTCAGATTTTAGTGAAGTAACTCTCATCCCCACCCCCTTCTGCTCCTTTAAAACAGAGATCAATACCAGAGATTTCTTCAGAGCTAGTAGTATTTTCCTTCTGCTCAGAAAGAAAGTTTCTTCTACTACAGTGCAACCAGCCCATTCCCTTTTAACTTTTATTTGCCAATTTTAAAATTCTCATTTTAATCTGTGTATTTTCTAATTTCCCATGTGATGTATTATCAAACTGCTACATTTCCTCTGCATAACAACTAAAAAAACTTTGAAAAGAAAGATTAAGAAGTTTATTCTGGCATGACATGTCTTTGATAAACTCATCCTACAGCACATTCTAGTTTCCTACATGTTGATTTTTTTCATCCATGATTTCTTATAAATACTTGCATAAAATTCATCAGGGGTTGATGGCCCAGTTAACATATCTGCCCTTCCACCTGTCTTAAATGCAAGTTCTACATTGCAGAGTGTTTGAACATATGTTACTGCTTTCAGCTTCAGAGATGTACTAAAAAAACCACCTTGCTCTTAGATTCTGAATTTCATGTTCCATACCATTCAACATCCTAAAATACTTCTGCAGACTTGGCTTGGCTTTTCAGCAATTTCTCCCCTGAACGGACACGTCTGCAGTGGTCCTTTCAATTTGTATTCAGTAGAAGTTTTTTGAGCCGTTGAATTAAATAAATCCCAAAGCCCCTTTATATTCAAGTTTACTACTTCCACATTTCACTAACCAGCTTTTCAGGAATTCCTAACAGCTGGTTGTTCAAAGCAGAAAACCTTAATCGCCATCCAACCCTTCCATCAATTTAAGCTGAACTATAATCCAGTTAATCACTGCCCAGCATTGTCTTAGGAGCATCCAGTGCTTCTGAACTGTTCTCAGTACTTATCAAACTAAGATGTGAATAGCAAGTTTTCCTCTTGGTTCAGCATTTCTTTGGGTGCTTTCTACCACAGACTGTTTTCACACTCAAGTAATATTTGAGCAAAACCCATCTCTGTGTCATCTCTCTCACAGTTTGCTCCAGGGAAGTTCCTCTCTCTCACAAGAAATGAAGTAATATTTTTGACTTTATTAGCATTAAATAAATCTCCCCCTATATCCAAATCTTGCCAGGGTTGTTAATGGCAAACAACCTACATAAGATTCCACAAATACTCTGCCACCTTAATTGCTTTTGATAGGCACAAATTGGTTTTATGCATTTATATGTTTCTTTTTTTTTTGCTTTATGCTGTGCTAGCATGGAAAAAAAAGAGACACTTGAGTTATGAAGGATCCCACACATGCATCAGAGACATATCTCAAAGATCAAGGACAAATGATAGGTCTTATTATTCTTTCTGGAATTTTTAAGAAACAAGAATTACAAATCCAGTGAACTGCATTTGTCTTTGGGATGATTAAATGTACTTCTCCACTTCATTTTATTTAAGCTTTAGCTCAAGCTAAGGAGCAGCAACATGAACTGAAGCTGTCAGTTCATAGCAGGAAAAAACACTTCTTTACAGGTTTGCTGGAGGAACTTGGTGGAAGACAGTTGACACTCAATATTAGGGATTTGTTGGGGGATTAAAAGGAAAGAGAAAGCAAATGTAAGACACTCACTTCAAAGCACTTATTTCAAAGCACTTACTTCAAGGGAAGTGCTGAGGAGGAAAGACATTGCTCAGATAACATTAGTGAACAGCCCAAGAATAAATGACACAAATAGAAAATCTGACATGTGAATCACAAGGGGAATGGATAGCAATGTGTTATCAATTAAGAGAAATGAGAATATAAAATTGTCCCCAGAAATAGGCCCACTAGGAAAAAGGAAAAAGTCACTGCTCCTGATTAATTTGCTGAAGAAGAAAAATATTTTCAATGCAGTTTCTTAATAATAATCAAGGTCTGTATATTTAAAATGGGCTACACATGACTTATCATTCCTACCAAAAAAAACACATCCCTTCTCAAAGTATGCAATTTAAATCCAAAGCACTAGGTTTAATAAAAGGTTTAGAACCATGTGTTTAAAAAGTGGTTGGGGATGTTTTTCCATCTCTCTCATATAAATCTTGAGACATCAGAAATTGGCTTGTTGTAACAGTACTGCACTCCAAGAGGAAAAATCCAAATTCCAAAACTGGCAGTCAGCATGCCTCTTTCCAAAAGGCTGCTTTGGTGGTTGCCAACACTCCCTCCAAACTGGGGTCACTCTGGAAAGCTTCCCAGTATTACTTTTGTTTTATTGATCACTGGTTCGGCTTTTTTAAAATGCAGCTAGATGGATTAAACCTCTGCCTTGCAACTGCCACGCTGTATGGCGTGTTGCTCTGCAGCTGAACAGCTGCTGACCAGAGATGTGCCGATCAGTGCTGAGAAATGGGTGGATGCCAACTTGCTGACATATTCTGACTTGCTGGAAGGATCCTCAGCCTCTTTCAGGGAGAGATCCCTCCTATACATCAAAAACTAAATAAAACTAAGTAAGACAAAACAACTAAGTTGTTTTGACAACTACTCAGTAGAAAAATACTATGTTCTTTCTTGCTCTTCTGGGGTTTTTTAGGATAATGAAATATAACAGCCCAGCTAAGAATATAATACATAAAAGCTGGTATACTTTTTTGCTAACATTAACTCATTAACTATTCATGACCAAAGGGAAAAGCAAAGGAAAAACTAACTGGCTGACAGATTACATAAGGACAAATTTCTTAGCAATATGTTGATGAATGCACAGATTCCCCTGGTTAGAAGGTCTCTAGAAATTTTTTGGAAATAATCCTAATTATCCCTCCAAAGTACCAAGGGTAAGGAAGTTATGGATTCCAACAACTAAGAGTCAGCCTCCTTCCCCCAGTCCCCATAATCCTAATATGCATGATTGCTGATGGCATGTGGGAACAATCAATGAGAGAATGACAGCTGAGCAAAATTTCCCAGCAAGCCAGTAAAGCTGTGGCCTAATTCAGTCACACCCTTTACAAGTCTGGGTTTGGGCTCGTCCCCCACCCCATTGCCAGACAACAGTATAATTTTCAATTCATTTTCAGGCTGGAAATTGTTGTTTGTAAACACAGGCAAATCTCTGAGAAGTTCAGAAAAATCTCCAAACTTAAAAACTGATTAAAAAATAATCAGCAATTTTCAAAAATGCCAATACAAATGTTTATTTAAAAAAATTAAACACATAGATCTTTTAATCCTGTATTTTTTAATAAATATGCTACATTCTCTCAGGGATAACTTAAGTAATGCTCACATGACCAAATATCCACATGCTTTGCTCTATGTTCATTTTCTGAGCATGCAATAGACTTTGGCAAATTTTTGTTTAAAAGAATGGGGATTTGGAAACTCACCAAGATGAACTTCCCAAAGAAGATCCTTGGAGAAAATATGAGCCTGTCTATTGAAAATATTTCCACCCTCTGAAGTACTGCTGAAATAATTGTTAACTCTTTCAGAGCTGAAAAGGGGATCAATATTATTCAGATATTCTACACCCTCTTACTCAGAATATGGTTAAAAAAAAGAAAAAGGAGGAAATTTTATGCCCTATGTCACACTCATATTTATATCAAGTACAAAATAACTCCTGCACTGTGAACAAGAAATAGTATTATAACCCCAGACAATAAGGCAACTATTTATCAGAGAGACAAATTCCGGGCAGCTTGTGTAAGTATCAGTAGATTCAAGTGATTTCCTAAATCAAGGCCTTTAACTGAAGCAAATTTAGTCTGATTCCCTATTAACAACCTTTGGGAAAATCTTTTATTGGGTAACTTAGATTATTTTGCAGGTAATTGCTATAACAATACAAAATGGATGTGCACAAGGAAACAAAACATTGTTTGCACACAGTTCTATTTTGGACACTTGCTATTAAAGGGTAAAAATTAAGATGACTATTTCAATTTAAAAAGCTGCTCTGGTTTTGTTAAACACCTGTAATTAATTTGCACACAATTAGCAATTTTATCATCATACACAGAAGAAAGGTAAAGTCACAGATATTTCCACACAAGAGAGAGCTAAGCAAGATCTTAAAACTGTGACAAAAATCCTAGAAAAAATAATGTAAAATTGTGGGTATATCAAAGAATGGTCAGAAACATATTACCAAGCAAATACACAATATTTAGAAATGTGTGGAAAACTGTTCCACAAACAGTTTTTTGTTTCAGTTACAAACTGTAGTTAATATGGCAAGTAAACAAGAACCTTAAGAATTTTACACAGAGCACTAGTACAGAGTGTAAACATTTGTTTTCTATCTTATGCTGCTCCTTATATCCAGTGTATAAGATTGGTTTAAGCAGTAAGAAATGTTAGTTTAAAGTAAGAGAAAAAATACACCAAAAAAAGCAATACTTATCTAATTAGAAACAAACTGCTACAGCCTAAAGTGACAAAAAGTATTTCATAAAAACTCCACAACAAACACATTAAGAGGTTTTCTAAAGCAGCTGGGTTTTGATAGTTGATTCCAAAACTGCTGAATTTGATTCCAATATCATGTTAATCTAAAAAGCATTCTTGAACCATTTAAAAATAGTGGTTTATCATGCTGCACTTGTTTTCATCTGGACATAAAAAAAATTATGAAAAAAACCAGTTTAAAAAAAGATAGAAACAAGCTACTTTTGAGTACATCCATGGTTCCTTGACATGGAAAAGGCTAGCTATCACACTCATTTGAATTCATCATGTTTTAAATAATCAACATATCCTACCATTTTGTGTGAGTTTAGTGGAGCAGAGAAAGGATGTAATCCAGAAGGACTCTTTAGTGGTTTTTACTGCTTGGCTGTTGTTTCCTAGGGATATTCCCTTTGAAAAGGGCAGTTTGAGGTAGCGACCAGAGTCCTGAAGGTTTGTGTTTTCTTCACACTGTGAAAATAAACCAGTTAAAACAACTGAATGGCACAGAAAACCTGACCAAATCTCTAAATTATATGAATCATTATTATTTTTCTGCCAGAAACTGAAGAATTTTCACTATGCCTGTTGCAAACTTTGGTTTCAGATCATAGCTTCATATATTGACATTGAAACCTAACAAATTTTTACTGGTTATGTCAAATGAATAGCTACAAATTTTTGCATTAAAATCTAAAATTTATCTGTGAGCATATTAAATCCTCTGAATGAAGAGACAACTCTTAAATGTGGAAACAAGAATTCCACAGAGCTGAAATATCTGTAAAAATTGTAACATTGCGTAGATAAATGAGCTTCCTGATTTTTCAGCTTTAGGAATTCAGTAACAGGGTTCACTTTGTGTGTTTTAATTGAACTTACCTTTGTGAAATCCATTATAAACACAATGTGATATAATAGTAAGACTTGGGAAAACCAGTGCACTGAAACACATACCTACATTCAATTGCAGTTTGTATCAAGAAGGTTAATATTAAACAATCAGCAATGTATATTTTAATGATGACGATTATCCCTCATTTGATAATCAATACAAACTTTCTCAACTGCATATCTCTGGACATTTAAATTATGTTCCAGAGGAATCAATACAGCTAATGACTGCTAATTCAAATTACCTTGTGTACAATGAGTTCATGGGTGCCATCTGGTAGAGTCCTCCCATTTTCCTGCATCAGAGGCACGAAAGAAAAGCCAAACAACTTCTTCTCACCCTTTTCTTTTGCTGAAATATGTATACGAATAGCAGCACTTAAAGTTAATAGTATACATTTTAGACAAATTAAATGTATTTAATACAACATAAGAAAGTATACTAGAAGCTATTTGCAGCTAATCAGATGAAGATTATCTTGAATTTCTGTTCTGATTTGCACATTGCCTTCTTTGATCTCACTTTAAATCAGAAAGGAGTATTCCGGAATGATTTAGTGTTTATTAACAACAAATAATGTAACCTACCAAATATGCAATCTTAGCAACATGTAGAAGTTTATCCACCCCAGTGCAAGCTATCTCTCATACCTTGGAATTCAGAATGTGTATCCAATCATCAATTTTTACCTCAAAATCATCCCTTAAGTTTTTCAGAATGTTTAAAAAAATTTGGAATTTTTTAAGTAAAAAGCACTACAGAGTAAGTTCATGCAGCTGTTTTTTTCCTGAGGTGTTACAGAAACTTGTGTGCTTACTGCAGCTGTAACAGAGAGGACTAGCAGAAGTCATGAACAGTACTTACTGGAACAGTGCCGGAATTCACAGCGGATGTGAGCTCCTCTGAATTTATCCACAGGAATAGGAAGTTTCAGCAGCTCAGCCCATCTGGGACCATTGTTATGATAAAGCACAAAAGAATGGTACTCGCTGGCTGGTGGCTCTCCAGAGCCAAATGAGATAAAATCCTAATGGAAAAAAAAATATGACTGAAGATAGACTAGTGCATTGGTAAAAAATCATCAAGGACTGGTCTTCCAAGGAAGACTATTAACTTTTACATTCTTATCATAAATGCCAAATGTGGTATGGTGTTCAGTATCTTAAACCCCTCAAAAATAGTAGCACTTGGTTAATATTTGCCAATTAGAAAATTAGAAATGGCAAGAATCATTCGCATCAATCAGAACCAAAGTGTTCAACAGGGGAGGCTTAAGCAATGAATGTGTTATGGAGTCCCATGACACCACATGGTCTAGCCAGTGTTATGTCCAAGCAACAAACAAGATTGGAACTGAGACCAGAACAGCCCAGGCTCAAAATCTTCAGTCCTCTGAAACAAGCCTGTAACCCTGCTGTTACAAGTGACATCTCCCACCATTAAAAAATAAATCTGGATTCCACGATCAGAAAGAAGCGAAGTGTTCATTGCCTTTTCAACACCCATGAGGGTTTCTCCATAGCAAGGTAGACAAATCAATCTGTCTAATTCCTGTCCTGTAGGAATTCTCTGTAGGAAAGGTGGTGCTTTATGCATCAAGGATCCCCGATTTATTAAAATCAGAATCAAAGTTGAAAATTATCAAAACATGTTGTTCTGTGTAACATAAGGAATTGCATTCCTGCTAAGAAGAATTATTATGAAATAAAAAAATTCTCCAAAACTTCATCCTGCTTCAAAATTTTCCAGCATTTTAATGGAATCAGTAGTTATTTGGTTGGCAATTACAGGCATTTATCTCAACATCATAACTGATCACAGAAATAAAACAAGCATTTATAAAGGTTTATAAAGGCATTTTATTAAAGTTTTAAGTGAAGTGGAAACACTCTGAATACCTAAAGACAGCAGAAGATAAACACATCCTTTCCAAAGCATTTTTTTACTCTTCAATCAATGTCACAAAAATTACATCTGAAAAAGTGTATCAAAATTAAATACAGCAAGGAAAAACATACAATAAAGATACCTTTAAAATTTGTCCACTGCTGTCCACCACATGCATTGTCACTTCCACATTTCTGGCCACACTTTTCCCTCCTTTCTCAAATTCTCCTCTTTCTACTGTAATATATAAATCATTCCTCATTTCACCTATCAGAAAAAAAAAAAAAAACACAAGGTGTCCAAAAGTCAGTACAACTTGCTTACTTCTTGCTCTTAGTACTGAGTAGATTTTCATCTTTTAGCACAATTCACCACTATTTTTGGATTTTAAATAATTGTTCTCAGACATGAAGAAAACCAACATATCTTCCTCCCTCTCAAACCCCAAAGATTATCCGCCCTGCTAAACCAATTGTAGGGGCTTCTACTCATCTGTAAGGTCTGTTTGGTCTTTACAGTGGCATCTCCAGCTATTCTGAAGCTGGTGTCTAGCTCCACCTCATTTAGTTCTTCTTTTAATATAAGGCAGTATTAATGTACTTTCTTTCATTTGTAATCATTACAGTTCTTTGTTTAACTGATTACAACTTTTTTCCACTTAACCTCAAAAGAAAGTGTATTATTTTGAAAAGGAAAAAACAAGAGGTTGGTGTTCTTTCCAATAGAAGGGTAGTCTTCCCAGATTGTGAGCATTCAAACTTGTCTTTGTAGTCGAAGATATCCACATATTTTACATTAATAGGGGGTTCCAAAGCTTACTAGCAAAAAGTTAGCTTAGTTAGCTTATTTTTCATGTATTGGAAAGGCTAAAATCTTCATCGTGACATTCAAACTACAAATCCAATACAGGCACTACCTAAGTGCTACCTGGTATGTACAAGTTAATTAATACATATTGCACATTCATGCAATATCATGCTAAACATTCTGTCAGAACATAAACAGATCTTACAGATGAGATCAATGGTAATTTCATTTTAATTTCAGCTGACACAAACGGCAAAGTTTATATTTGACGAAAGGAAGAAAGAGTGGTTGCAGGGAGAATAGAACAGGGGGAAAAGCAGTACTGGTTGTGACTGGAGTGCCATGGTAGGGATGTCCCTTTTTTGTTTGAAGATGCTAAATCTGTTCCTAAAAAGTGTAAAATAATCTAGCTCTGGACAAACATTTCCAGAACTACTTTGAAACAATTGGACTTTCCCAGGGAAATGAAGAATAAAGAAGGATGAACAGCATAATAATTAGAAGCATCTTCTAAAATTCCTATTTCTGGATTTGGTAGAAAGAGAAATTAAGAATATATGCTTTCATATAGAGAATGGTAGCTTAGTGAAAAGGGAACATCATCTTTTAACAAAGCAGATTTTCACTCAGCACTGGTGAAAAGAAATCAAGTATGATAGTTTAGTATATTTATAGACATGCCACTTAGAAGGCAACCACAAGATGGGTATTTCTACTGTTGGTAAAATTAATTAAAAGATATGTAACTTAGAGTTAGTGCATCTTCAATTTGCAGCTTCATTTTAATTTGCAAGCAGAATTTGACTTGCTTGAATTTTGCATAGTACTCTCATGTTTCACATTCCTTCCATTTATTTTACTGCAGGCAACTCTTCAGTGATTTTTAAGTAACAATGATCTTTCTGTAGTCTTCTAGTATTTTTATAACATTATTCCATCACTGTGTTCAAAATAATTAAATGGTTCCTCCAAAGCACAATCTAAATAATAAAAAAAGTAAAAGAAGAAACTGCTATATTATGAAGCCCTCCAGACCCATGCCCATAAAAAAGGGGTGGAAATCTGCTATTGTATTAGCTTATTATCAGTTACCTTCTGAAACAACTATGGACCAAGGCTACAACACAGCTAGACAGAATCAACAAAAAATAACAGATGGTATTCACTTAAAACTTTTGCATGAAGTCAAGGATGAAAGAGCTGAATTACTAGCAAGTGTGTGCAACCACTGAATCAATCTCTGGTTCCTGATGGGAAACAGGTTTAAAATAAGCAAAAGGTGGTGGCTATTCAGGTAATGGACGGTAAGACTTTTTTAAAAAACAGTAAAAAACCCCAAACAAAACCAACCAAATAATTGAAAAAAAACACATAAGCAAAATCAAAAAAACCCCCAAACATAAGCCAAAACCTTTCCAAAGGATGTTGTGAATGTAAGAAATGTATACATGAAAGGATGATGAAATCGTGGAATAAAGATTAACTACAGGATATGAAACAGGTAATCACAAGCACTCAGGAAATCCCTGGAGTTGTAAATAGCTTGAGGCTGGGAGAGCATCAGGGGCTAATTACCATACATGCATATATGCATACGCAGTTTTTACTCTTCCTTAGGTGTCTGCTTACAATACTCAGCTAGATAGGCCCTTGATCTGAATCTGTAAAGCTGTTCTTATGCTTATTCAAGTCACAAAATTACCCTTAAAACTACTCGATTGTCTTTATTCCTACATTACAGTAATATTTGACTATAAAGATTTTAGAAGCTAACACAGTACAGTTACCAAAGAGCTTGCAGCATGTTGGGTCCTTGCTTAGCATATGCTTGTACTAGGCTTGTTTCTAGTTAGTGCCGGCTGTTGGTCACTTTCAACTCTTTTACATTCAAAAAAAATTACTACACACAGCAATAAAAAAAAGACACTTTGTTATGAAGCTGACTTTAGCAAACAACTTGTAGTTGAAGCAATTTCTCTTTAAAAAGTGAACTTGATTCCTACATGCATTTGTACTACATTCAGTTATTATTTTCAATTATCAGCATGGATTTATTTCAATTTTCCATGGGGTCTTCACAGAAACATAACCATAACTGAATAACCATTTCTCCCACAAATTTAATGACCTAGCCCAGATGAAACTCAGTGAAAATCATAATTTTTCCTTTTTAAACAGAGTAAACTGTACAGGATTTAAATGCAAATGAAAATGACAGAGGAATGGGATGTCCTATTACTGGAAGTGTTCAAGGTCAGATTGGAAATGGCTTTGAGCAACCTGACCTAGTGAAAGATGTTCCTGCCCGTGGGGGTTTCAGGGATGATGATTAAAGGGCCCTTCCAACTCAAACAAGTCTATGATTCTATGCAAAAAATAAAAGCATTTTTAAAAGAAGTAACTGGAGCTTCAGAGAAGTTAAGCAGTCTTTTAAAAACAGTGTTTCATAGCATTTTAAGTTTTTTTAAAAATCCAAACCTGTTGTGTTTTACCTTTTTAATTGCCAGAAGAAATCAAATAAGCTGTCTCTTGGAAAAACAGAACTGTGAGGATCAAAGAGTGTATCTGGGGAAGCTGTTTATTCTTACTTCTGACAATAATGCAATGTGTTGAAAAAGGTATTCTGTCCTAATTACGGAATGATGCAATAACCCCAATGCTTTGGCACTACTTAGTTAGTATCCTGTTATTTCACCTATCTGGCTAATCAAAAGTAGACTGATGAACTCCTACGAGAGTTTCTAATATGAAGTGAAGGCTAAATTCCATAGAATTTAAGAAAAAAAAAAAAAAAGTAAAGCTGCAGTGATGTGGATGATTACACAGTCTGAACTTTCCAATGCAGCTCAAGTTTTCAGTGCACATTCTGCAGGGACATTTACTCTGGTATGTGAATTTAATTTAAAGTGAAAGGTGCTGAATTGAAATGTCTGGTTTGCTATATCAAAATGTGTACAGCACACTATTGGCAGTATCTGCCTCTTCATATGGTCCTGCCCATATATTGACTTGGCAAAAATATCTTGAAAGCACTTTTCATGGGCTGGGAGAGGATAAACTCCAAACCCTTCTTGCCCCAGCTGTAGGTGCTAACCAGGTACATTACAGATCAAGGTTTCTGACCTGTGAAGAAGCAGAAGCTTCATGCCTTCAATCCAACTGGTAATGAATTGTTCGAGGGCTGACTGGGAGCGGGGAACAGAGACCTAATCATCATTACATGCAGAAGTCTATATTAAGGAACAGGAGGAAAAGCCAATTAAAGTCCAAAACCAGCCACAAGACAGACTTCTGGAGGACGCACTTAGTTAATGGAGGTCAGCCTTCCCGATTTATAGTTTGCCAACTATAAATCACAAGTTTTAAATAACCACTAAAGAGAAAAGAGCCAGGAGTAATTTCCAAGCTGGAGATAACAATGCGTGCTCAGGGATCCCATTATGTCCACCACACAGTTTCATTATGGGATAGCTCTGCAGACTCCCTTTCCTTCACAGGATGAA
Source organism: Oxyruncus cristatus (assembly GCA_013399855.1). NCBI lineage: Eukaryota > Metazoa > Chordata > Aves > Passeriformes > Cotingidae > Oxyruncus > Oxyruncus cristatus. Next base: position 428,010 of record VXAY01001659.1, read on the forward strand.
AGCCACATCATCACTCTTGAGGGCCTATGTACAGACACTAATCCGCTGCTGCTTACAAGTGGACCTCAGCTATGGGACCTGCATGTAAGCTGCCCCCAGCTCAGAGCGGTTTGAATGCTATCACTGAACCTCAGGTGACACGAATAACACAGGTGATCACTAGTAAGGAGAAGGTCAGATCAGTACAAGTGTCAGAAGAACATTTATATGAATGTATCATTTGTCCTTTTATTTTTCTAGAAACACTTGTACCTAACCTAAGCATCAAAGTAATGATCCTTCATCACAAAACTGTTTACACTGAGGACGCTGTGAGTTGCAACTGCAACACAAATATTATAGCAAGACTTTTCTTATTTTCCAAACACATTTAGAACTGTATAATCTCTTGTAGCATATTAATATGGAACAAGGTTTCAAGCTGAAGATAGCTGTCAAAGATCAAAGGTAGCTGTCTTTGTTAAAAGAAAAGAGTTTAGTTTGTCAGCTAGCCTCAAAAAGCTTTCTAGTGAAATAAATTTCAATTTGATTATTTAGTTGTGTAAAAAAACACAGTATGACTGTATTTGAACAAGCATCTCTGATAGTTACAGCTGTCCTGACAGCAGCCACTAATTTAAAAATAATTACACAGAACTCACTAGGAGCTCTTGTTAAGAACTGCTTTTTTGAAAGCTTTGCTCAGAATTATAAGTCCTTTAGAACCATGAATTGAAAAAGAGAAAAAAATTATTTTGTTTAGTGAAAGTTCCTGTTCATTTAAATCTCTTTAAAATACAAGCTAATGAGATACTTCATACTCTAAAATGACTTGAGCAGATCTTAAAACAATTTCAGTTGTAGGGACTGAAAATCTCTGGATGTGGCACAGACAAAATGGTATTACCCAGGATGTAAATCTTGTGGATGCAAAACATTTTAGAGAAAAGATCCTTCAAACACTTTGTAGAATTGGAAAAGAGCTTTGTAGCAACTGCCAGTGGGAGTATCTAAAAAAAAAACAAGCAGAAGGTGATTTTAACTAGAGGAGAGGCCTGAGGAACATTAGTACACCTTGCCTCCTACCTTTCAAGACAATCCATGCTATGCCTTTTAGCTGCTAGGATGTTCTATGACATCCATGCCGATATACTGACAATAACAAGCAAAAGTGGAAGATAAAAGACAAGGACAGGAAATCTTCCACTCCCTTTAGCACAGTAAACTCAGAACTGGCATAGCTTAAGCTACAGTAAGAGCAAGCAGTTCACAGGAGTACAGAGACAGAAGAGCTCAATTCAAAAGCAGGTGGCCCTATGTCTGACTGATGCAGCACTTAGCACCAGAATGTAGTCTAAATTTCAAAAAGCTACATTACAAGTTGATGATATTTGCAGTAGTCACAACCTGGAGATTGCACATCCTCTAAATATAAAAATACATGTGTTTATTAACATATATATTTGGGGATGGGTCTGGGAAGAAAAGATTAAGGCCTGGAATACTATAGAAATACTAAATTCTTGCTAATCCCTTTCTGGCACTCGACCTTGATAGATTTCATAGATTCATAGCATGATTTGGATTGGAAGGAAACTTTAAAGGTCATCCAGTCCAACTTCTGTGTAATGGGGATATCTTCAACTAGATCAGGTTGCTCAGAGCCCTTTAAGGTCCAATCTGACCTTAAATGGGACATCCACACTCTCTCTCGGCAACCTGTGCCAGTGTTTCTACCCTTTTTTAAAAAAGGATGCAATGTTTCCCTTTTTACAGTCACTGGGTACTTCACCTACCATGACTTTTCAAATATCACGAAGAGTGGCCTGGCAACTACATCAGAATTTCCTCAGGACCTTAGGATGCATTTCATCAGGCCCCACAGACTTATGTATGTTCAGACACCTCAGGTGGTTTCCCTTTCAGTGGGAGGAACTTTGCTCCCTGCAGTCCCTGCCTTGAGGTTCATCCACTTGAGAGGTGTCAGAAGAGAGATTGACAATGAAGACTGAGGTAAAAATGTTGTTGAGTATCTCAGCCTTCTTTCTTTCTCATCTGTTGAGACCAGTTTACCAGTCATGTTCATTATGGGATTATGCTTTTCTTGACCTTTCTTTTCTGGCTGAAATACCTTCTTATTCTTTGCATCACCAACCAATTTCAGCTCCAGCTTTGCCTTGGCCTTCCTGACCCCATCACGGGACAACTTCCTGACTACACAACTGGACAACATCCCTATACTCTTCCCAGGATACCCGTCCTTACTTCCACTGCCTGTGCATTTCCCCCTTGCACTTCAGTGTGACCAGCATGTCTTTACTCAGCCATGCCATTTTCTTGCCTTCCCCTTCTGAAATCTTAAACATTTTATTTAATTAAAAAAACAAAACAAAAAATTAAAAAATTCAAGTTAGGCAATCTGAGATCATTTGTAAAAATTGTAATAGAGAAGGATGTTATCTGCGAGAAGAGCGTTCTCAAGGATAGCAGCTCATGAAGACACACAGGCATGCTGCATTTCACTAACAATTCCATCACTCTAGGAAGTGAAATCCCATTACTGAAACAATTCCGTTTTTGCTTTGCATTTTAGAAGATACTGAAAGACTGACTGGCTGCTTATCAGGGAATATATTCAGCACTTTTTAAGAAAGGGGCAAATCTCATTGACATGCTTGAAGCTGCCAGTAAAAGTGAGATTTAAAGACCGTGACAACCACCAGCCAGCTGCCTGTTCACTGCTTTCTCCCCACAGAGCAATACCTCGACTTCTCCATTATTGCAGAAAAGAACAACCTTCCTATTTGCAAAAAAATTTTGCACAGACTCACAATATTTACTATTTATGGGTAATATTCACACATGACTCAAGAATGAGAAAATGCTGTAGTTGGTGCTTAAATAAATACATACAAAGAAAAGGTCTGAGATTGGGACCTTCTGACTTGACATAAATTTATTTGGGGCAGGGTGCGTGTTTGCATTTAAGTATATGACAGGGGATGGGCAGGAAAAAATAAGACCATTTCTATATACTTATATACTGGTAGCTGGTTTATATATTATCTTTGATATTCTTGTTTATATATGGCAAATATTAAAACAACTCTGCATGTGTTAGGATTTTGGGGGCACTGGTGACTTTGGTAACACTATTGCCTTTTTGCTGTTAGATAAAGTGAGCCTGGGCATTTAAATCAAGGAAAAAAGATTAATAAACTGATTCTGTTGGTAACTTTTCTCAGTTACTCTAGCTTCATTTTTTAATAGAACATCAACTGCATTTTCAGCTTTATTACATAAAATTTCAACAAACCCTACGAAACAGTCACCAAATGAAATGCCCTTTATGAGGGATTCTCGAACTGCAATACTTTCAGTTTTCAATTAGATTGTAAATCTATCACATAACAGCCAATTGTTCTGTGACTTTTCTTTTTATCAAGGAGATGTAAAACAAGTTGTTTTGAACAAGTGGGGAATAAAAGACTTAAAAGCCTTTTTAACGGAAAACTTTGACCTGTTGACTTTGTATAGCTATAAAATAAAGAAAATATTTCCAATAGAATTTTGAAAGACCAGTTATTTTTACAGAGCTAAAGCATTCACTTGTTAGTTTGCTAGTGCTCCTTACCTGGTTTATTGAAGAAAGACTTCCAAGCCATAACTATCCTTATATACACTTCCCATGCATCACTGCTATTTATTCTATACTCAATAGAAATTCGGCTTATTCTTCCAAATACTGTAAACGGCAGAAGACTCTTTTCCCCATTCTCCACTTTCAGAGATTTTAAATTAAGGGAAGTCTAGTTAAATTCTGGTTTGTCTTCCCTTTCCATAGTTTTCTTCTATTTTTTTTCCTTCAGTTCTTAAGGAACCAAGAAAATAAGACAGAGGAGATGGAAAGGACAAGGAAAACAGTATACAAGTTCCTTGAAATTGTCTTACCAAATACGTAGTCACATATTAGTATTTTTGTTTTCTCCAGTGACTTGTAGAAATGATAATTCCTTTGATCAAAGCTTTTAAAAAGTATTAAAATAGGATTTGAAAAGCAGAGGGTATTCCCCATAGTCTACTACAGTTTTGTGAAAGGTCAAAATTCAGGGTGTCTTTACTTCACAGTATTGCTTGAACATATTTTGTGTAACTAATATATCCAGGCAATATTACTTTCAGTAATTAAAAATATGTCTTTCTGGGTTCTTGGAAATCAGAAGAGCAAACAGTGGCAGGTGTTAAATTTAGACTGTATATACTTCATAAAGGATAAAGAAGTTTGGAAAAATTCATTCCACTGCTCAAGGGAGAAAAAATGTTAAAGTGTATTAGACATATTTCTTCTCCTAGAATCAACAGCTCTTTACTAAGTCCAAGCTCACTCGCAGATACAGACACCACAATGAAGAGAACATATTCCATAGTTTTCTCTACATTTTTGCTCTCCAGACTCTTATTCTATGCTTTGAAAGAATGAATATGCCTCCAGTCAAAAATCACATAATTGAAAAATGCATGTTATCACAAAAATATCATTTTGTGAGATCATTTGTATAAAAAGACAAAGATTCTAGTTCTAGTTTCACTTTAAAAGTTTCTAAAAATAGTAAGAAAGGTGAGTGTGTACCTGCACATGAAAAGAATAAAAGACCTTTAAATACTTCAGATGAAAGAGTAAATAGTATATTCAGTAGCTTTGAAAGACAGGATTCTGATGAGATTTAACTGGACAGATTAACGATATCTAATGAAGTTAAAAGGTGACAAATGTAAAGCAATGAAAATGTGATGGTAAAAAACTTCAGTTACTTTTCTTAAATTAGGCATATGAAAGCTTAAAGTAGGAAACTTAAAAGCATAACAACATCCAGGGCACCTCATTCTATCTGATGAATGAGCAGAAATTGTAAAAAAACCCCCACAAAAATAATGTAAAATATTGAGAAACAAAACACGATTTTTAATCTTGGACAAATAAGCTTGAAAGAATGCAAATTCCACTACAGAAATTAATACTGCAGCTTCATGTAGTGTCTTCAGCAATGCTACAGGTGAAAATGTATGACAGAATTAGAAAAGGACCATAAAATTCTGGGCAAAGGATTACAAGCCAAGACTTTTCCAGTGAGGACTGACAAGCTCAGCTATAGATACCAGTATTAAAGACACTCTAAGCTCAGGTACAAGGTAAAGAATGGCTAATGTAAAACCATTGCTGTGACTTGCCAATTCTTTAACTTGTCATATCATAAGAATTTAATCATTTTGATGGACAGAAATAAATATTAACTCTAACTCAATTGCACATGGTGATCAGATCTCAGCAGTGGTAATGGCACCAGTTCCAATCATAAGCTGAAAAAAACATGGCTATAACTAAGTGATATAGACCTATGCAAGTCTTGTGAGATGTCAGCCAACAGGCAAATTGCTTATACACTGTGAGACATTTTATGGACTAAGACATTTTGAGTCAAGCTGCTGTTCTCTATAAGACACAGAGTCTTCCAAAATCAAATCTACGGTGGTTTTAAATAAGAACTATCTTATTTTATTACTATAGACATGCACAGAGAAAGCTTGTAGATAAAGTTCCAGGAAGTAAGGCTTGGACCTAACTGAATTACTTAGTGAAAACAGTATTCTACAGGAAAACATGAGAGTACTTTATGTGCTAGTGTCTCACACTGAATGTACCGAGTAGTTAAGATGACATCTACCAGTAAATTACCCATAATAGACTTAGCATTATTAAGGACAGTACAGCTTCCCACACAATTGTTCAGAGTCTGTTTACAACTGGCAGGCACGGCAGGGAGCTATGGCTCCTTTGGTTAAGTCCCCATACAGACAAACAGCTGTGCAAGGGTTCATTCCAATCCTCAAAACCACAGACAACACAAACTAGTGATCAGACTTAATTATGGAATCAGATATCTTCCACAAAGATGCAAAAGAATATGCACATGCATGTGTTCTAGAACACATGAACATATGTAGCACTGAAGTTACGCACTGATACAGATGCTCTAAGTTGAATTTGGAAACAGGTTCCATAAGAATGCACTACATAAAATAGCCAAAGAGCTGGGAAAAATACGTAAGGCAAAAAAAAAAAGGTTTTTACATTTCATTCCTATTACATATGTTAATGAAAAGTGCTCCTCAAAAGTATAATACGTTTGTAAATATCAAAAGCTAAATTTTATATACTAAGTAATGATGTGGTCATCTGATCTTTTACGAAACGGTGAACACAGAAACTCAGTGTGCAAGCACAGTTGTCCTTCAGTGTCGTACAAAGCTTTCTGAAAATATTGGCTTGTGTATCTGCAGACTACCACACCATAATGTTGGAGTGGAGTTTACTAGTGGTCACATAAAGTCTGCCCTGAAATCCTGGTCAAACCCAGAAAATGCATACAGATTAGACTCAGAAGATGACACTTTTACTTCCTGTCCTTCTTCTGTTGGCTAGAATAAAGTGAGTTACCTATTTCACAGACTTTTTGAATCATTGCCATCTACTTTTTTTCCAGTCATCTACTTCATTTCCTAAAACACTTGGAGTTCTTCATTAAAAAATTCCAGGGGTCCTGGATAGTGCATTCTGCGGCTTCCCCCTGTCAGGCTATAGTGACACAAAAAGCATTACTCTATAAAAACATGCATTATTATTGTCAACAAAATTCCGGTTTGGCATGTATGCTGATGGTAGTTACTTTTAACAGCATAACCTCCACAGAGAAAAGGATTGATATGACAAAAAATGAAGGTCAGAGAGAGTTGAAATACACCAGAATAAGAGAGAAACTTAAATATGGCATTTATAAAAGAGATACTGCAGTTTAGCAGCATGAAGTATTTCTTATTGAATAATTCAAGAGAGTCTGGTTCAGAACACTAACCTAAGTGCTAATTAGCCACAGCAACATATTTACTTTCAACAAAAATATAAAAAATAAGATCTAATTAATGACCATTTCTAGTGGCAGAAGATGAAGTTCTCTTATTTGTCTCTGGAAAAAAAAAAAAAAAGACACTAGAAGAGAAACAAAATTAAAGAGAAGCTTTAAAATAAAAAAAAGCATTTCAAAGGCTAGGTTGCTGCAGGCATTTCAGTGCCTAGGGCATACTGCTCTGGTTAGCCCTTGAAAGTCATCATTGCAAGAGTGAGATGATTATTTCTCTTTAGGAGAAATTCCTTCTACACCAGTAAACACAAAATAGAAGTTGAACATTATTTAAACTGAGGTATGCATACAATTGGACGGAGAAAGAGGCATACCGGAACCCATATATTATTTTTTTAACTAAAAAAGGGACTAATTGAGCCTGCACAACTCTTTGAAACTGAGTCAAGAAATTCCACCAGCTGATTACACAGTACTCTGATATAACATGTTTTTTGCAGTTTAATACATTATTTTTCAACTAGGAAGTGAGGGGATATGAGAGCTATTTATAGAACTTAGAAAATTTGATAACACAGAGCAGGAGGTCACTAAATCACAGATAAATGAGAAAGAATTCTTAATGGGAGTTATAATGCGCTCAGTAAAGCTGCTTCCACTGTTATCAGCTACATTATCTACCACACCCATTTGACTCAAATTACAAATCCAACTGTAATACAACAAACAAAGCCTAGCTAATAAGCCATAAAATTTCAATGGAATGCTTCCATTAAGCATACATATATAAACCAACTTCAAACTAAATGGCACCCGAGTCATGCATTCTATTGTTCTTAATATTGCAGTCCCACCAGCAGAGTATTTTCACAGTAATTCTAAAACTGTTTTATTAACCTGTGTTATGTGCATATTTTAAGTGATCAGTAGTGCTGACCAAGGACACAGAAGGACAGATGTTTAATTGGTAGTAAGAACACAAGAGTGAATTCTCAGTTGTCAAGTTTCAGGCAGAAGTTCAAGAGAAATACGTGCTCATAGCTAAAGCTGAGTCTCATTACTGAGTTTAAAATGCCTATTTAAGACCTCCTCGACTAGTGAAATATTGAAATTTATTTATTCTTGACTCAGAACCTTAGTTTACTTCTGATTTAGGTCCACGGGAATGCAAAGACAGAGCTTTATATAAAAAAGACAGTCTCTATTAAAAATCCACAAGTCATGAGGATGATTTACATTTGAGAGTCAAGACTCAGTTGTGTGTAGACTCAGTTGAAACTGGGATGCGAGCTCCTCCCTGCAACATTTGTCAGCAACAACATAACACTATAATCATGTCAAACTGGTTTGCTTGCAAGTATGCTTTTCCTTTAAAGAGAGTTTTGTCTTTTAATTTCCACAAATCCATTAAACTTTTTAAAAATTTCATTTCAGGAATGGAGCTATGAACAGATCTACAATCTTCTTCCTGTATTGCTTCTTCACATTCATAATCACACAGTCTTTCTACCTTCCTTAGCATCTGCCTAAGTATTTGCATATTTTGTCATACAATAAGCAAAATGAAGTCTCTACATCTGTATTATTATCCATTTCCAGTCGTTTTCCAGTATTGTAGGCACAAACCTTGTGAAAACAGAAGCTGTACAGTACCAGTGAAATTCTCTGAGTCTTCATTTAGAAAGCTACTAGCTCCTAAAAACATAATGTTCTGCTGGTTATCTTTTTCCCTGCATAAAGCTCAGCAGTCTTGCCTTCAGTCATCTTCACTTCTATATAGTGAGGTTCCATCTCTCAAAATAGCTACTATGGCCATATGTCCATTTGACATTGGCATAGTAACTATACAACGTAATATGTAGTGTGGCCACTGGGACACGGGTTTCTTCTAACTTCATGAAAAAATACTAACATAAAAATCTCTGGAACTGTTTAAGAAGTTTCAGAATACGGTAGCTTTTTGGAAAACAGCTGAAAATCAAGTAATTGCTCATTAGTTCTTTCTTTTACTGGTTATTGAGATATTTTTCTCTTTAACTTACCAGGCATTATAATATTGGAAAAACCTAGTTTTCTTGTTATGGATACTCCGTGGGTAAATCTGGATGTATACTCTCTCCTAATTTGTTCTATATCTCCGTGAAGTAACTGAAGAGAAACTGCCAGACCTGAAAATGAAGAGAAAAACAAGGAAAGATAAGACACTCAAACAGACTATGGACATCGCTACTTCTTAAAAGTCACATATACTTGCAAGTATACATGCATTCCTGAGAAAACAGAAAATTCAGAGGACCTTCGGTTATACCCAGGCAACCCACTTAAATTTTCAAATGTATTTGGGAAAGGCTCTGACATCCAAAAATCAATAGAGACTTCAAAACAACTACCTATGGAAAAGCATTAGCAAATTATTACTGATGTGTAACTAAGCTATGATGACATGTATCAAAATTATCTCAATAGGGATGGACTGAGGCCTTAATTAAAAAAGAACTACAAAAAGGTAAATTTCAATCAGTAATATTTGACATCATTTCAATTTTCCACATCCTTCAACACAATCCTGCCTTCACTGATATACAAGAAAAAGTGCACATACAATGGTCCCAAACTATGGGTGAAACGCAGAAGTCTCATTACAGTGCATCAATTAACCTGATACAAAGTTATACAATTTACACATCCAAAATCTGAAGAAAAAAATTCTAATAAATCAATATAGCATAATCAGTATTTTTTACTTAGGAACAGTACTTTCATAATGACTGAAACTACAATCTTTTCTCAGTATTCATCAGATTTAATCAATCATACTCTTTCTTATATTTGCTAGAAAACATGCAAAATGCAAGGGTGGCCATATAATAATTTTCCAGCATTCATTTATCTAGAACCAAGGAAGTATAACTTCACCTACTACATCTGTGGTATACAAATGAATTGCAAAGAGCATACTTCATTACAGCTGAGATTAACACAAACAACAGCCATGCCTTTTGGTTACTTCAAATATAATCACTGAGGCAAGTGTCTTCCCTGACCTTCAACAATACTACAGCATATCACATATCAACATACAGATCAAGGAGAAGATAAGAGCAAAGTCTTCATTTACGCTGAACAACTGGAGATAAACAGCCAACTCAGAAGAGTCATAAGGAACTTGGGATTAAGCTAAAGCAAATAACGCGTGTACACAAACTGAACAACAAGGTCATCAGTCCTTTCAGCTTTGAAAGAAATTTCCCCTACAACCATGTTACTATTTAACTAAATAAATTTACTTGAAGTTTGATGGTTCTTAAAATTTAGAGCTTGAAAAATCTGTACTAAGTACTGCCAGCTCAGGCTACTGCAGATCTGATATCTGATTACCATGACAACTTTCATATTTTTCCCCTTACCTACACTTACGTTCTATTATTTTGGCAACTCCAGAGAACATGATACTCTGAGCAAACTTTCCTTCTCATCAAAAACAGCTCGCCTACACATATCCAGCTGGGTACGTAAACAAATCTTACAAGGAAAAACCTTCAGTGAAGTCTATTCTATTTTACGGACTGTATTTAATGCCATGGACATTATTTTTGTAGGAGAATTTGTTCTGTGGTTATCCAGTGAACAACTTTTATAAAGTAGTGAAAATTATTATTGGTGTTTGTGAGAAAACAAACTGCACTGTGGCTACCTGGTGGTACGCGAGCTCGGTACAAAGTCATACAGGCAAAATTCAGGCTCTCTTAGACCAGGTGAAAGGTTTTTCACTGCTGTATGGGAAAATCTAGGCTGGGTATAGCTCAGCTATAAATATGGATATTTAGCCCACCTCCAATCTTGCTTCTTTTATATTTTAAGAAACTGCTATACATACATATGTATAATCATACCCCCATATGCCCCTATTGCACTGTTTCCTTGGAAACCTAAAAAAACTCCTGCTGCGGATCACATCAACCACAACAGCACTAATCAGATATTGTACACCGCCTGGTGTTGAGCAAAGTTATTGTGTTTTCTAAACAAAAGTTGAAGACCCCAAATCAAATTTTAAGTAGAAATTTCACAAATTTCCTTGAAGAATTTTATTTAACTCAAAAACAAGATGACAAAAAAACTCATCAGTGGTAAAATTGTTTTAACTTGAGAAAAAAAGCTGTCAAGATTTGAAGTACTTGCTCATGCAAGGCGAGAAAAGAGTAGAATTCTGTATTTCATGGCATTCATTGTTAGAAAACGAAGAGTCATCACTATGCACCCAAAAGCATCAAGAAAATGTGAACACACTTGAAACATGGGTTAGTCATTTTACCTATAGTTTAAATACATCTTTGGAATATAAATGGTATGCATTTCCCAGCTCTTCAGAATAATGAACAATACTGGACTACAAATAGCAAAATTACTTTAAAATGTTATATGCCTGTAATGATAGCAGTAAATAGGAAAGAGTGGAAATAAATCAGAATGGAAGCAGAGAAAAGATGCAGAGGAAAGGAAGTTTGAGAAAAACTCCAAAAATCAAGATTTCAAATTAACAATTTTGCAACTGAGGACCCAGTTACCAAACAAAAGGGAATTGACAAGAAGGGAAGTGGAACTGATAAATCTGGTAAGAGTGCTCATGTAAGGAGCACACAGACTTTACACAATCAATGAAAAGAAGACGATTCCCAATTGAGGGAATCGGATTGCTCTCTCAGAGTTCCACTAATTTTGCAAGGAAACCAGGCTCCCCTGCATTAAGGACCTAAAATCATAAGAGGTATACTGTTACTGAGCTGTGATAGTCAAGTTACAGAACAGGTTGTTTGAATTCCCAGTGACTTGTCATATTCAGGATACTGAGATAGGCAACAGTCAAGAATTTATTTATAGTCCTAATGACACCCATAACAGTCGAATCAAAGAGTTACCATTAGTCCATTAACAATGGTACTAACACACCCCAAACCAAATACCAATAAAATGACAAATGTACACACAATCTTTCCAGTCTGCCTCTTGCTCACCCTTCCACTGACCCTCTGGGTTCAATAGTTTCAACCTGCGTAGGTGTAGTATGGTGACTGAGTTATCAGCATCCCAAATCCTTTGCCATGAGAAGTAAGATGTTGTTGTTTCTTCCTTCTCTCTTTCTAGGCTCCTCTTGGACTAATTTTTATGCTTGTTAATGGCTTTACACCTTGTTATTTTTTCACTAGTCTACAACTCCACATTACATCCTAATTGATCATATATGATGGTATTTTATATATGCCACATATCTGTTATTTCTTCTTTTCCCTTAAAACTGGTTTTATTCTGCTCTCAAGGTCACAATATCTGATGACCAGTAATTGGCCACTTGTGAGCTGTTCATAGGTCTGGGGCCTCTAGTATCATGCCATGCCAGTAATTTCAAGGTGTCAGTTATGGTCACATGTCTTTACTCTTCTTTGTTCCACTTTAGTCTAGGGTTATAGACAGTTAACTCTACACTGAGTAACTACTTGTTATAACTATTTGTTAAATACAAAGCATACCTACCAAGGCGGATTACACCACACAACTGCACAAAGCTAAGCTATAGCAAGAGTTATAATAAAGCAGATAGAATTTATTATTTTTTCATTAGATTTATGCTTTTACAAGTCAGACCAAATCTCCAGGCAGCCTACAACAAGTCCAGCCAGCCAAAGCCAGATACGTAATGTGGACCCTGCTGTAAGCTAAACACAAAGCCTGTGGCCAGTCACAAGCCACAGCAATCCCACATTTACGGGTCTATAAAAATACAGTACATTTGCCAAAGAAAGTAGACACCCACCATGACTGAGGAAACATGCATTTGCAATAAAAGTCATGAGGGAGAGATACTTAAAAAAGATGGAATAATTCACATTTCACAAAGGACTACAGTTTGTATCCTTAAAATGAAGTGAGCTACCAGACTACCAATGAGAGTTAACTAATATAATTTAAAACATACTGACAGATCACAGAACAATTCAGATTTTCAGAAGGTTGCAGATTCAGCTGAAAAGGGATTCCCTCAAACACACTGCAAAACAAAGTGGAATGAAGAACTGACAAGTTGAAAGGGATCACCATTAAACTAAAAGAGGGAGGATTTAGATTAAATGTTAGGAAGAAATTCTTTACTGTAGGGGTAGTGAGGCACTGGAACAAGCTGTCCAGAGAAATTGTGGATGTTCCATGCCTGGAAGTGTTCAAAACCAAGGTGTGTGGGGCCCTGGACAATCTGATCTAGTGGGTCACATCCCTGCCAATGGCAGGGGGGCTGAAAGTAGATGACCTTTAAGGTCCCTTCCAACCAAACCCATTCTATGATTCCATGATTCTTCATTAAAATGTTACTGGAATTTTGCACACCATAACAGGCAGAAGGTCACTGAACTCAATTTACAAAGTGATTGAAGTTATTGCTGTGAAGAAAGGGGTGGAGGGGAAATATTACTGCTTCTAGAAAGAAGGCTTAATCACCAGACACTAATGAGACAGGGTTGACCCTGTAAAGAAGGCTTCCAAAGAATTTGGTAAGGAGTCGGTCTGGGAGAGATGGAGAAGACACTCACAGAAAATGAATACAATCAAAAGAATGCAGAGATACCCTTTTTGTACACGGAGACAGAAAATAATTCATTAACAATTCTCTTATGGAAACATGACTATCTTTTCTGTCATTTAACAAAGGTAATACCCTTAAAATAAGTTTTAATTTATTTCACTCTGATAGGTATGTCAACATCAGTTCTTTCTCATCTCGTTTCATACACACAATAAAATGATCAGTCTTAGACAAAATCAGAGAATTTTGTGATGCACAAAGTAAAATAGAGAACTGTAACATGCCACCATACTCTGCATCTGACTGTGGTTGATAGGATCGTTACACGGTCTTGGATAAACCACAGGTGTCATAAACTCCATAACTATGCATTTTCCATTTCCAGAACACTAGGGGCTAAAACATAAAAATGAAAATGATTATCCAGTCTCTGAAGGACTGGCACATTTTCTTTAATTAGGTACATAGTGTAGCTTTGTCCCCTCAGAAAAAATTACAATTACCTCCCTAGTGGTAATTAAAACCTCTTGTGTTAGCTATTATTCTTTATTTACCCCAGTTCCGAAAATACTACTACAATACTCTGTAAGAAACTGCAAAAAGATCTGCTTTTATTTCTTTTGCAAGCTAACGAAATTTCTCACAATTAACTTGTACTAAAGTTCAACACAGATTATTCTTATCAATCAGATGAAAGAGAATGCAGAAAATTGACAAGCTGCTGAATAAACATTCCAGATTTTTGTTAGATTTGTCATTTTACCTTCAAACAGCTTTTGTACTGCATTATTGATTTCCGCATTTAGTTATAACAAAAAGCAACTGTTCATTATGCTCATAGACCTTTTATTTGCATTTGATCTTCTGAGGGGAGGGGAAAGCATTTCCATTCAGCATCTATCTACTGGCAGTAGAGAATCCTAGATCATATTAAGAAGAAAATGCCTAGCAGCTGCTCAGAAAACTGATAAAAAATGCCCCAACCCTCAGACTGTTATTCAGCACTGTTTGTATTTTAGGAAAGGTAATAAAATAAGGCATCTGTCCAAATAAAGTTGCTTAAGGGTGTTAAAAGTATTCTCAGGGCATACAGGTGTTCCCACTTCTGGTAGTGTTTAAAGTGCAAAGGTTAAAAGGTAAAAGGTAAAAGCAGTCAATGCTATTGGCAAAAAATGATTTATTGATTTAATGTGATCTGGGACAAACAAGTGTATAAATCTTGGCCACAGTAAAATCCATGTAGTAAATCCCACAAATTACAGTCTGGGAATAAAAGAGATGAAAAAGGAGAGGTAGATCCAATCCTTGACAGTCTTTTTGAAGACTTCACTCTGATTACTTTGAATCATCAAAGGAAACTCCAAACTCCTCTTTTCTTCAGCTCTAAATTCTGTGTTTTAGCTCAGTAAAAAAAGAATGTATGAATGCCATTGCAACATTGTGACAACTTTCTTGGAACCCCTGAACCCAAGACTTTTGTCAGAAATGCCTTTAAGTGTGGAAAATTGGGGTTTTTTTTCTTCTTCAATTGGAAAATAAACACTTAAATGCAAACGACATTTAACTGTCACAGGAAAACTGGATTGGAATTTCTTTACAAGGTAGATGGTAGAGCCTCAAATACTTCTTGCCAGAATCACCGCAGGATGAATGATAAAGGACCAAAAGGCTAAAATACTATTATAAGCACCTCGTCTAACCTCCTTATACAGACAATAAAGGTTTGAGAAATAATTGCTTCCATTCTTACCTTATTAAGCCCATTGCTGGCCTTTACTATTAACAATATGCATGGAATGTTCACACCCGTTTCCACACTACATTGTTAGATTGCAAAGGTGAATAATCCTGTGCTAAAATTTTTAAAATTACATTTTTGCATACTGTTCTGTTAGCTAGAATATTAAGGAGTGCACAAAATACACATTTTTACAATTATAAGTTTTTTATATTGCTTCTAGTGCAAATAACAGACAAAAGGTTCCCGGGAAGCACTTGTTATTTTCTCCTTCATGAAGTGTTGCTCTGTCATGCAAACAGAATTGTATCAGAAATTTAGCTACTTGCATTCCAATTATGTGTCTTACTTCAAATAAAGAAACAGACAATGTTTAACTGGTACCTAAACAAAATTTTAAAAAGCATATCATAAAAACCTAGGTGACAATTGTAAAGCATTTGTAAATATAACTCTTGAAGGAGCTAAAATCATGCTTACATGATCTATAATTTATTATTTGAAATAGTGTTAAGACTTTTTATTATTTTAGTACATAAAATTAAGTCAACATTATCCAACGGTAACACACAGAATGAATTTTTGGAAAGCGTTTATAAAAACCTCAATACTAAAATATAACACAACTCCAAGACAAAAATATGAGCCAGCTATTGTCATCATGTAGCCTTACCTAGGAATTTCTGGGTTTAAATCAGGTGCCATTTCAATCACAGGTAGAAATAGCATGGCCAGCAGGACCAGGGCAGGGATCCACCCCCAGTACCCAGCATTGGTGGGGCTGCACCTTAAATCCTGTGTTCAGTTTCGGGCTCCTCACTACAAGAAATTGCCATGGTTTAGCCCATTCCCCCTCGGTACTGGGGTAAAAGATGGTTAACTCCAGGTGAAATTCCGACCAAGTAGCCAATCAAAGATTTTTGTGACATCTCTACAAATGACATATTTAACAAACCAGGAAAGAAGATGAGTGGCGCAGAAGAAATTCCAGCCCGGAGGATTGTGGCAGAGAACAGGAGATAGCAACGTAGCCTCCAAGGTCAGTGTAGCAGGAGGAGGGAGGAGAGGCCCGGGGGCGCCCCCTCTCCCCCTCCAGCAGAGGAAAAGACTTAAAAACTAAAACCCCTGCCACCTGTGGAAGATTATTTGGAGTGAAGAAACCTTCATGTGGGTTCCCCCTCTGGAGGCCTGTGGCCCAGAGAGGGCAGAAATGGCTTGAAGCCAGAACTGAAACACCTAGCATGCAACAAGCTGCAGAAGAATTGCAGCCACAGAATGGTAGAGAAGCTGGTGAACTCTCCTTCGAGGGGCCAAGCCCCCTCACAACCTTGGGACTTTGTCCAAAAGCTGAGCCTAACACTAAGTCCCTGATACTGCAGGGCCCAGTGCAATTCCGGACTGGGTGTGATGGCAGGACGACCCCTTTCACTGCAAATGGGGGAGCGGTGGTGGATTGGAGCAGCCAACCGTGGCCGAGAGCCAAGATCAGGCGTCTGGCCAAAAACAGAGAGTCAGAAGAACTCAGGAGAGCGAGAGAAGAGGCTACTTGAAGCAGCAGAACACAGCACCGGAGAGTGTTCTTGGGTATGGACTGAGCCAAAAGAAACCCAGAGCCCCTGTGACTTGGGGAGGGGTGGTGACTCTTAGGAAACCCCCCTAAACTCCTCGTGGAAGGAACCTCCACGGAGCCCTATATTCCGTGGTGACGACATGGTGATACGAGTGTTTCCCTCGAAGCCCATGGTAAACCCTCAGCAGCTGTAGACAAGCGGCTAGAGGTGGGAGGCAGACTCCCCTGCATTCCGATGGAGAGAGAGAGATTTTCGAGCTGTGGCAATTTGGAACTGTTACCTTAAAGACTTTTTTTCCCTCTCCTTCTTCCTCTGGACTGCTTTTGAGGAAAAGAAGGAGGGATGGTATTTGCAAATATGTAAGTTTGTTATTATAAAGAAAACTAGTTAGAGTTGTGTATATAAGTATTCCTTAGTTCTTATTGTGTAGTAAGAAATCCTAATATTAATCCCCATGTCAAGGAGATCTGTTTTGTCTATGTGAACTCTTCTTACTTATTAGCAAAATTTATGGGTTGATAAAACCGTGCAAAAAACAAAAGACTAAACCTTGGACATCATTTTTTAGTGGAGAATGCGGGCAAGGGTTAAACCCTTAACAGAAATACATTGAGGTGCTGGAGCATGTCCAGAGAAGGGCGACAAAACTGGTGAATGGTCTGGAGAAAAAGTTTTATGAAGACCAGCTGAGGGAGCTGGAGTTGTTTAGTTGTTTAGTCTGGAGATGAGGAAGCTCAGAGGAGACCTTATCGCTCTCTGCAACTACCCGAAAGGAGGTGACAGTGAGGTGGTGGAGGGTGTCTACACCCAAGGTTATAAGTGATAAGAGTGAACTGCCTTCAGTTCTACCAGGAGAGGCTTAAATTGGATATTAGGAAAGAAAATCTTCATAGAAAGAGTTGTCAAGCATTAAAAGGGCTGCCCAGAGAAGTGGTTGAGTCACCATGCCTGGAAATATCTAAAAGATGCATAGATGTGGCACTTAGGGACAGGGTTTAGTGGTGGACTTGGCAGTGCTGGGTTAACTGTTGGCCTCAATGATCTTAAAGGTCTTTCCCAATCTAAATGATTTTATGATCCTACAATTGCAGTACTGAGACGAACAAGAAGTCATAGCTTCTACTGGATACAAGATCTCTCTGACAGTATCACAACGGCACACTTCTCTAAAAACAAACCTTTTAGCAATACCCAAGAGAACAATATGAATTTAATTTTATTGGAGTCCTTATCTCCAGCACAGTCTACAAGTCATGCTTTATGAAGAACACTTGCAGATAACTACACTAAAAATCTACCTTGAACTTGCTTTTGAAGTCCTTATTGTAAAGTCAGAACATTCACAAGCAACAACAAGAGCTTAAACTGCTGTAAAAATGTACAAAATTACATCTGACTGATCTATATGTCTGTCACCTTTAAGGATTAATATATTTTCCCAAAATTAATATTTCATGCTAGATGAGGCTACCCATGAGTTTGGGAAAAGGGTTTTAGGGAAGATCGCTGAACATCATCCATCATGTAAAAAGTACGTGAAAAAGTAAAGTTCTACAAATCCTTGCCTAAAAACCTGTTCTAAAACTGGCTTTTTTATACGTTGAAGTTGTCATTCAGGGCCAAATGATCTCAGAACAACAATTTATGTGCAAAATTCTCTGTATGTTTAATATTCCAGCTTTAGCATTTGTTGAGAACAAAAGGGAATGCCTTAATTCCTTGAATACTTAGTGAAGCAAATATAAGCACTATTCTTATTTTAAATGTATTTCAAATAGCAGCCTTCAGTGAAAACTAATTCTTAAACACATCAAACTGGAACACACATAATCTCCTTGTCACAAAATGTAACAAAGATTAAAACTGCCAGATTTATAAATTGTCCTAGAACTACAGTAATTAAACAAATACACTTCCTGTTTAAATATTAGTGATGTGTACATAAAATACACATTTCAAAGCACTGCTGACATCTGAGAACCATGATGATAAAATACAAACATCAGAAAACTTTTCTGTGATTAATTAGATGCTCAGGAGTAACCTAAAAGTTAGGTACTTCATTCTGTTTTATCTTCGCTGTCAAGTGTATGTTACTACTCCTGCTATCATTCCTCCTCATTTTTTCCCAGTCATTGCTCCAGTCAATTGTCCACTTTGAGCGTATGCTTCCTTTTTGTGGCTAAAATCCCATAGCTGTTCCCAGCAGAGAAAGCACATTTTGTTTCCCATCCAGCATTTCTTGCACTGATTCACAGGAAAAAAAAGCTCTCCTTGCAAGAACTCTGAGTGTGGTAACGCTGTGAACTGCCGGGGTAGTCTCATGCAAACACAGTCATGCTACTTCTAGTATCTAGAAAATACTTTCAAGTTACCATAGCTCTGTTCCTAGAAATACTGTACTCTAAACTTATAGTGAGCTACCAATTCCCTACTGTATTTGAATTCTTGCATTTTTCATCTTACCAAGTGTGAAAAAAATTGTGCTACTTGGTTAAGGGGCCTCTGCAGTTTCTCCACTGCAAGGTAAATAATGACCCTAACAAGGATCCTCCTCCAAATCAAGGAATTTGTAAGCCAAAGCTCACTTTGATATAGGAGATCAAAGAACATCTTTCTTTAAATTTCCTAGTGTTCAACAGTAACCATGGAGAAATTATATTATTAGAGCACCAAGCAGCTGCTGAATGCAGGTAAATAGGCATGAGAAGGCACATAATGCCCCAAAGCACATACCACTGCTTCTATCCAATTCCCTCCACTGCCATACTTGTCTCAGAACTTGAATCTTATCAGATGAGTTCATGCACTGGGCTGGTCTACCTTACATTGGATTTGTTGAATTAAAATGAAAGCAGTGTAATGAAATTTGCCTTTGAGTGAGCAACCTCACTGAACTTCAAAAAAGTTAGATCTTGTTTTGAAGGTGGTTCCTCTTTGAGCTGGTGTTGGACCACGCAACCTCCTGAGGGGCCTTCCAGCCTAAAGTACTGTATGATCTGATGAATAACTTTCTGCCTTAAGATGACAGATGGCATTCTTAGCAAACATTTGTAAACACATAGGATTCAAGTCCCCCATGCTTCAATCAGGGCATTGTGCTGTTGTGCATTTATTGACCAGTCTCCTTTTCTTAGGCAGCATCTTGCATAACCCTCCGCCTGCAAATTTTTGCACAGGTATATGGAAACAAAGCTGAATATAATGCAGACAGTAAACTATTAATTTGAAAAAGTAAATTGTGCATCTTTCTCTTCTAAAGAAAGAAATTAACAGTTTGCAGCTGATAGACTTAAGACAATCTTTTACAAATCAAACCACAACCTGGATTTGTCTTAAAAACAGCCTCCCAATTCAGGTCTTGTCTTCACCATATTTAAAAATTCATGTTTCTGCCAACTTGCAGATACAATATAGCCATTTCTGACTTTATTCTTTTTATGACCAAAACTGAATGCATGAAGATATGATTTATGTAGATTTTTCAAGAGATGCATTTTGACCCTTTATGCAACAGCCAAATATGCTGCTGTATTTTTAAAAATAAAAAAAAAAGGAAGAAATCATGCCTGAGCCAAGAGCGGCAAGAGAAATCCCAACATTTTGAATGTGTTTCCTCTAGAGTTTTACACGCTCCCATCAATTAATGTATAATTAACAGCGTCTCCAGTGGAGTTGCAAAGTAAGTTTGGCATTGCTACCAGAGGATACACCACACTGAGAAGTTCAGTAAACATGCATTCCAAGATAATGGTACAGGAAAAGACTTACCCACTACATTTAGCTATTTTTGTGGAATCCACACAAGAGTTCAAAGCTACATAGCAGCTAGATACATTTATAATTTCTTACATCAGTAATTTAATCTTTATAAGATTTGAAAGAATTTTTACCTCCTTTGCAGTAACAACTGAAAATCACATGTATCCTTATACCAGCTCTGGAGAATTACTGCATCAGGTATACACAGTTTTTCAAGATTTGTGATAAGGAAATCTAAATTGGAGCTTACACGAGACTATTATTAAGCAGAGAAAAACAGAATGCCTTGCATCCCCCCGAAACTAAGCTATAGTCTTTCTTCTCAAAGGAATGTGAAGCAAAAGAAATTCGCAGTGCATTTTTCATTGATTTTTAAGTATGATTTTTATAATGTAACTCACTAGGGGGAATATTCACATGTTACATGAGACTCAGGTTTAAATCCCTCCTCTATAGGATTTGCTAAGAGGACATGAATACAGATCACACTTAAAAAAATCACGCACTACTCGGCAGGCTTTAGAGCCACTTCAACTTTCCCCATGGTATCATGAATATTTTCAGATCATATACAAAGTTGAATAGTTCCTGAAGGGAAGTCGGAGAAGCCAAGCAATTAGCATGCTCATCTGGGACACGCGAGACAGACTGAAAATCCTTTTCCAGATCAGAATCTCTGGTCCTACAGATACAAAAATAGAAATGTGCTATTCTCCTCACAAGACTGATGTAATTAGGTGTGATGTCTATGCAGGAATATTAATTTTTCCACTGCTTTTTGCATTTTAAAACAAGGCAACTAGCTTCTAATTCAAAGAAAATAATATTATAGGAAAAATACATTTCATAGCCAGTTCTGCTCCAGATATTAGAGAAACCTGGTTTGTTTAATAATTACAAAATCACCTAGATCTAGTAGTATTTATTCTACAAATACTACAAACTCAGTGTAAGAAATAACAGTGCTACGAAATGCAGCAAAGACTGTACAGTATGGCCTTTGCAGTAACAGTTTGATCTCCTACACCAGGCAACCAGGTGTTTTCCAGTAAGCCGATACCTCACACCAGCTGCAAAGACTAGTGGTGAATGGTAATTGCATCCACTCCCTGCTACTCCAGTCTCAGACTGGAAACTCATGCGGAAAACACATTCCAGTTCCCACCTCAGCAAAGAATACAAAATTATCCACGAGACTGAGTCCCTTCCATTCCTGCATCACTGAGAAGAGGAAAGGGGACAAACATCTGTTCCCTGCTCCTTTCTGGGCTTTATTAAGAAGTGACAGTGATTTGCCTTTATTTGATCCTTTTTAGATACAAGCTGAGAATAAGATGCAAGAGGATTCTGTACTTAAGAACTGTCATGAGTTGAAGTAGAAAAAGTAGTTTTGGGGCAGTAGGGGTTTGAGTGTTAAATACAAATGCTATAGTCTGTCACTATGAGTTTTACATGCAAGACACTCAAAGTCTGTGCTGAGTTCCTTTTTAGTTTGCCACAGAAAACTGGAAGAATTTTTCTTTTTCCTGAAGGATATTATGAATTATCTGATAAACTATTTGAGTAGTGAAACAAAACAATTTGTGGAAACTAAAGACTTTGTTTAAAATCTCTTGAGCTGAAAAGAAACTGTACAGGACAGAATATGAAGAGGGAACAAGCCAAGAGGATAGACAGGAGTCTGAAACATTTTTGCTGTTGTTTGTTTACTGTGTTTCCTTTCCTAAGTCTTTTCTAAGTCTTTTCAAGGTGATTTTTAAAGGGTAAGTGCGATATAAGCCAAAAATTCAAGTTTTCCTACATTTGGCTCATACCTACAACAGTTCCTAAGGGAGAGAAAAGACATGTCTCCTGTAATGCAAGGTTTTCTCCTTTTCTGACAAGGGGGCAAACAAAGCTAATGAGGTTTCAGCACCAGTCATTCCATACTATTACAAAAAAAGACAGCAAATGAAAAATAAAAGGTAGTGTAACAACAATATTTTCCATGAGGTGTCAGCAGAAGTATCTGAACATATTGCTAAAGCCTTGCAGAGCTTTTTCAGGCTGCTAAGGAGTCGTAGAAGAATGAATTTCATGTGTGCAATATAAATAACCTTTCATAGTTCATCCTTTAGTTGCTCGGTACTCAGAGTGACATTACCGGTCACTTCCTCTTTCCCTCTCCAATCTTCACATGCCCTACTGGAATTCTGTGCTGCTCTTCCCTCACCCTGACAGCCCTTTTCAAACTGTTACTGATCTTCCCTCTGCTAGGTTAATTTCCAGCCCCCTGCAACCTGGAAAAAAAAATCATGTCCCACAGGTCTTTCACGTTGAACATTGTTACGAGACAAAAATAGGATAAGTAACGTATCACAGTGTAAGCACATATTGCATGGACAGTCAGAATGATCAAAGAGGAAGTTTGTTCTTCATTAATATGCTTAACATATTTAAGAAGCCCAATATGAAACTTACTCAGTAACATGCCCTTCTATTTTCTCTACATGATTTTTATATTTATTGTCCAATAAGATTCTTGACATTCTAAAACTTAAATATATGTGTGTGTATATATATATGTGTATATACATATATATAAGATCAAATACATAATATATATATATAGGGTTAAATACGTAACTTCACTCTTGATAAATAACATTAACTTTTGTGTGCTTCTTGGTTATCCCCTAAAGATTGTTAAACACACATTTTCAAGATAAACATTATGAATGAAATCAAGTTAGAGAAGCATGAAGTCTACTACATGAAAGGGATTACAAATACAGCATACTGGAACATGGAAAATGAGATTTTTCTATACTCATATTTCAACTAATTAATATTTCACAGGGACAAAACAATATTTGAATACAAGGAAAATAGACTTAAAAGCCTGTATTTCAGGTTTCATTTCAAGTTTGACTCCATGTTTGGACGACAGAATTGAGAAAAAGTTAGCAAGTTGATATTGAAAAAGAAAACAAGAAAAACTATAAATTCAACATCTCCTATGGGCCAAACCACCAACTCAAAATAGCAAAGGTCAGTTGTCTCCCATTCCTTAAGTCTCACACACAAATTTATTTCGATGACGTTCCAGTAACGTAGACCTGACTGTGGAAGACTATTTGTAAGTTCCTAAATAACGACCTGCATCTTGCTCAGCTGGAATGCAGAGCTACCAGAAGGAATGCAGATCATACTGATAGTTCCCAATTTTTTTTTTTTTTGTAAGTTTAATATTTCATTGTCCTAGGTTTGGCCAGGACAGAATTAATTTTTCTGCAGTGGCCATAAGGGGGTGGGTTCTGGAGAAGTGTGGGCATGTCTAGGTTGTTCTATACCACCTCATGACACAAGTAAGGGACTCTCATTTCCATGAGGGAAGGTACAGCTTTGGGTCAGGATGGGAGGGGGAAACCCATCCACCATCATTCATTGTCATCTGGGGTCCTCGGTGACACCCTCTTTTGTACACCTTTGTTAATAATCTTCTTGTTTTTACTGTTTATTTCCCATATCTCATTGCTGTTTCCAGTAAATTGTTCTTATCTCAACTTGTAATCCCTGCCTTTTGTCTCTCTCACTGGAGGGGAGGGAGTGGCCCGCGGTTTTCTTTTTAGTGGGAGTACTAAATACCATTCCTAAACCATGACAATAATGTCACGGGCTAATTTTATATTCCTGATGAATATGTGAAGCAGAAATGTCAAGCAATATGGATCAATAGTTTGATCAGCCCTATGTGAACGAACTCCAGCAAACTGTAGCTCCTCAGCACAGAATAAAAGTTTATATTATATAGTTCCTTGAAGAAAATTCAGTGACTTTTTTTCTTACATGTGCACGTGAACAGCAGTATTGTACATTTTCATCTGACTATTTTACGTTTCTTTCATATGCATTAGTCCTTCCAAAATAGAGCTACTTCATTTGTAAACTCAGAAACCCCTAAGAATGCAAACAGAAAGGTGGCTCATTACTCACCTGCATTGGAGCCTGTCAAATTGTAACGTGCATTCAGCTTTTTAATGATATTTTCATGGATCTGGTACCAGTCACTCTCTGTGTTGCACCTAGAAAAATTATAACTTTCTTAATTCTGAAATGGGAACACACGTTTATCAGATCAGCTTTACAACATATCCCTAAATAAATCCTCTTTAGTTCATGAAACAAAAATGCAATAAGAGTTAACAAAGCCCCATGAAACTGCCTGTCCCAATGGAAAAAGTAGGAGTGCTCTTATCATTCGAGAAAGGCACCATGAAACACTTTCTTCATGTAAGGATAGTAGAAAGACAGGAGCACTTGTGCTGAGCAACTCAGCCGTGACCAGGTTCATTTCTGTATAGATCTATCCTTTAGCGCTAAACCATACATAAATCTATCTTGTGACACTCGGGGGGAGACACAGGGCTCAGAGCTGATCTTAGACAGAAAATTCTGTGCTGTACACTTCAAAGTTATTTAAAATAGGATGGGATCTTCAGGAGGTAGTCAGTGAAAGAGCAAATTACATTTGAGTACACATTTAGGAAACAGCTGGTTTTCCATAAGGAAAATCTGACGATATTCTAATGATCACTCTTCAAAGTTTAGACTGAAAGTAGCCTTAGCACCAAATATGATTTTGAGTGATATTTCTTCCATTGTTTTTGTTCTTTCAAAACAAACAGGTAAATTAAAAAAAAAAAAACCAAACAGCCACCAATATAATAAGTAGACAAACCTAACAATTTTTTAACCAACAGAGAACATTTATCTGACTTCAATGTCCTGGGAGTCTAAATAAGAGCCACTTCACATTTTACACTGTATTGCTTTTCTGCAGCATTGATTCCAGGAGTTCTAATTCAACACAGATACAGAGGAAAGGAGAAAGGCTGCCTGAAAGAATTCCAAGCCTTCAAGATTTGAGTGCTAACCCCGTGAGGGGCAGAACTTTCTCATGTGCAGGACAATATGTGTCCCAGGTATATGTACTTATAACAGACCACTCCACAAAACAGTTCTTATTACAATGCCCAAGATCATCAGGAAACTACATGCATTGTGTTCCTACTAAAAAATTGAACTTTCATCCAATTACTAAAGCCAAAATCCACTATTTAACCAGCCATTCATTTTTAAATCTACTTTTGATTTTTCATTCTCCAGCGCTAAATGTCTTTTATACCTTTGTTATTCCCATTATATAATTGCTTCATTTCACAAAAAGATACTCTACCTGCTTTTTCTGTAGTTAAAAAGTACTTCCACTAGCTGCCTAGGAAGCACAAGGCATTTAAATAAGTCCTAAAAGCACTTTATGTTGCCATAAAAATGAGAGCTTCAGAAGGATATGAAAAATGCTGAAACATATCTAAAAGGACATAACCTTTATCTTTAACATTATCCCACTTTATAAGCACACCTGTAGAACTAGCCAAAATTTCCACACTGTGACCAAAAAAAAATTAGCTACTACTACATAGTTTTGGAACAGAAAG
Organism: Oxyruncus cristatus; assembly: GCA_013399855.1. NCBI lineage: Eukaryota > Metazoa > Chordata > Aves > Passeriformes > Cotingidae > Oxyruncus > Oxyruncus cristatus. The sequence continues at coordinate 454,031 of VXAY01001659.1, forward strand.
AAGCTACAGCTATTTACTCACTCTGCATTTAACACCACTACTTCTGATGCAGACTGACTCTGAGGTACTTCCAAAAATTAAGAAAAAAGTACTACTTACATATAGACTTTCAAGACAAGGTCATCCTTTGAATCTCCTGCCAGCAAATCTGCAATACTGAGGACTGCACAGCCAAAGGGCCGTCTATACTGTACGTTGCAGGCATTTTTCTTTTCTCCAGCTCCCATTCGTCCTGCCAAACAAAACACATATTTGATGCGTAATCCATGGAACTGTCTCTCTTCAAACCACAGAAGGGAGGCAGCAAGCAATCCAGCTCAGCATCTAAGCAGCCAGTGCCAAGTGTACTCATCGGGAACCTGGTCCATCTTTATGCTTCATTCAGACAACAAATGGTACAGGAAGTCCACCACATATGTGGTGATCTTGAAAGGTCTTAGGCCAGAGGTTCTGCTCATCCGTTCATGACCTCCACTCAACAAAAAATACTTTCTGATACCCAGTGATAGTAAGCTCATGACACTACCAAATTAAACATAGAGTTTGGATACGACAGACTGTTCAACATCTGCTGTCTGGGAAGAATTATTTTACTGTGATTGTTGTTACATGGGAGAAGTATTGTGATTGAGACATTACAAATTAGTAATCAAATGCTGTTTCCAAATAGGCAACTAGCAAGCAATGGGATAATTGACCAGTTGAAGAAAAATCAAGTAGAGATGAAACACTAGGAAAAAAGATGACAAAGGGCTGAAGAACAAATTATGATAAAGAGAGAAAGAAAGAAGGCAGCCAAGGGAAAGAGATTTGAAACAAAATATTTTTTCTAGCGTCTTCTATTTGATTTAAATACAATTGATCAATCTCCTCAATGTGTTCCTGGCATTTGAAACTGCCATCTTTCTGGTCATTTTATTCAATTGTGCACTGGCAGCTATGTATCTTTCCCATCAAGTCTTAATTTCTGACAAAAAAACCCTACGGTTGCAGTCGCTGCAGGGCAATGTATCCTCCAAATATTCCTATGCATCACAGCAGCTTGAAGAGTAATTGTTCATTTTCACACCATGCAGCATATAAATGTTATTTTAACTTTTTAATATTTCAGTGATTCATTTATAAACTTGACTGAGAATACATCTGAAAATTATACAACTGGAAAAATTCTACTCACTACTGTTTTTTAAAACATTTATTCTTAACAAATATACTTACATCAGAGTTTACCATATCTTTTTTGAATCCTTGCCAATAAAAACAAAACACAATATTTTGATGAGATACCAAACCAGTATGAAAATTCAAGGAAAAATTATTCCTCAAAGCTGTAAAATAACTAACTTTGTAACAAGTTGCTTCTGAACTCAGCACAAGTTAGAGTGACATATTTTTCAAACCAAAATATCTTTGAAAAATAGGAATAGAAGTTATATTTAGTCCTGCACTGATGCAACTAGAGACTAGAGTTTACAAAGAAAACAATATATCTAAGAGGTCAGAAGTAGACCCAAAGATTATTGTTTCACATCAGTATAGGCCAGAGGATAACTTCCTAAAATAAATATCTAACACAAATGTCCACTTTTCTTCTCCTCCACTTTGTTCTAGAGGACTTGGTCTCTGTCTATAGCATCAGGAGTTAAAATTATTATGAAACATTCTCCATGTCTTTCCCTCTCCTCCTTTTTAAAGAGGTCAGGGAGAAGACAAAATTCATCTGAACCATTTCAGATTTACATCAGCTACTATACTCTAATTAGGTATATTAAATGTCTGGGCAAATTTTTCTTTGAACAAAGGATGCTTGAAATTACACTCAAGAACAAGAATGGACTCAATGAGAAATTCATATTTGACAATACCATTTTGTTTTGTGATAGTAACAAAGTATCCTGCATCTAAACTCAGTTAGCAGTACACTTTATAAATACTGTAATACAATGCTGAGAAATCCAAAGCAATTTTTCTATCAAAACCCACGTATTTTCTTTTCCAAAAAATTATTCAAAGGTCTAACTAATATAACAAATCCCAAAGCTGACTCCAAGCAGTTTTCTTCTGTTTATTGTCATTTGTCTAACAAATATAAGATTATACCTACCTATTCGGATAATGTGCACAGTGATATAGATGTCCTTCCTGAGTTCACTGCTACCCAAATCCTGCACAAGATCAAAACCTCATTATTTTCTGACTCCCAATTAAAATGCAACATTTAAAGAGATCTGTACACACTGCTTTCACTGCCAGTGAAAGTGATAAATGAACAGTGAGTTCATTTATATAGCATTAACAAATTATCCCTTCAACGCTTTAAATTGGTGGTCATGCACTCAAAATGACTGCCCTAAAATATCATGGTTAGAATTTGCTGTTATACAGCAAAATCAGTAGAAGGGCACAAGAGACTTGCTGTGTGCTTTGAACAGCAGCGACACATTTCTGCAATTCCAAATATTCCAAAAGTACACGGAGTCCTGCACAAATAATTGTTTGGATGCAAAAAGCACAAGGAGGAAAAATAACTGGTCCTTGTTGCAGGGACAAAGACTGGTACATATGCCTACGTGGAAGTTTAGATGAGTGTCCACACACTAACAGAAAATATTCAAATTGGGAGTTCAGCAATACCCTGCAACCCCTCAATGCAGCCTTTAGAGATGATGTTCATAACAATGTACAAGCTTAGGGAGCAGTTCTGAGTCAACCACAGAATAACAATTTAATCCAACTTCTATTTTCAATATCCACAAAAAAAAAAAAAAAGGGCACAAAAAAAAGATTGAGAATAAGAAGAACTCACCACAAAGAGAGAACAGTGTCTTTCAGGCTTTTCTGGACATTTTGGCAAACCATTTCTATTCAGTCTTAAAAAAAATCTTTCACTGTAAGAAAACAAATATGACAGATACATTGAACAACACTACAGCAAAACTAGATCTCATTTTGATCTTATTTCCACATGCAGCCTTCCTCCAGATACAAATGAATGAAATAATTTCTTTCTGAAAGTCTCAGCTGTATCAATAAAAAATCACAATCACCACACTAGAGACGGGTGGTGATTAACTTAATCATCTAACAAAAATTCAATACAAAATAGATGACTGATTGTCATTTGGAAGAATGATATTGTACATCCTAGTACACAGAGAAACACTAGCAATAAAATCCATTCATCCTAGAACTAAAATTAGATGTGTAGTAGTTGGTATTGATTCTTGCTAAACAAATGTCAACATTGCCATGCTTGTATTCAAACAATATTCTTTTTCACAGATAGGAAGATGATGGCAGGGGACATTTTTCCTACTTAACTCTATCAAAATCTCTCACTAGAGTACATTGATTTTAGCAGTCTTGTAAGAGTCTTGGAAGATCCAGCAGGGCCAATTTTATTTTAGAAATCCTGTTTTATAATCCACTGTGGGGTGTTAAATACTGAAGTTGATTAAGTACTAATACTGCTAGTAGGGACATACAGAGAATTCTTATTTCCAAATAGAAGAGGGCACAAGACCTCATTGAAAAAGAAAATCACTTTTTGAAACATTCCCATTTGATAATAGGTCCATTATGGATAAACTCTGAGCAAACTTTGCAATTCATACATGGGAAGATTATGAAAAAGCAAACTTTCCATGCTTTAGATAATCTTCTCCAAGACACAGCCTCATAAGAAATGTAACAATCACATTTCTGTAGTGAGAGAAGTGGAAGATGGAAAAAACAAAAGAAGTCAGAAGCATTTTATTTCCCTTCACCCTCTTACCCCCAGCCCCAGTTGGCAAAACCCATGAGTCTGGATGTCCTGTAATGCTCAAATCAGAAATAAAATTTCTCAGCTGCAACTAGTTTTTTTCTCGGCTGCATCCACATCTTCTGCTTATTCCAGAGGCTAAACACAGTTTACTACTGCTCTATGTCATACACAGCTTTTCAAAATGCAGCTGGAAAATCACTAGGAACATGTTGGATAAGACCCAACTAAGTAGAGACTAATTAAATCTTTATTGCACCAGCATTTGCCTTGTAGTAAATCTGCATTGATCATTCACAGAATCAGTCATTCACGTTGAAAGGGACCTCAAAGGGCCTCTGCGTCCAACCTCCTGCTCAAAGCAGGGTCAGCTATCAGGTCAGATTAGCTCGCTCAGAGCTTTAGCCAGTCGGGTCATGAAAACCTTAAGCTATGGAGACCACAAAGCCATTCTGAAAAACCCATTTGAGTGTGTGGCTGAACTCAGTTTTTTCTTTACGTCCAAATGAACATTCTCTTGTTAAAGTCTGTATCCCTTGTCTCTCATTGTCCCACCATGCACTGCTAATGTTATTGATCTGTAGGTAAATAGGGACAAACTTTTTAGCAGGGCCTGTCGTAATAGGACCAGGAGTAATGGCTATGAACTAAAAGAGGGTCTATTCAGACTAGATATAAGAAAGACATTTACAATGACAGTGGTAAAACACTGGAACAGGTTTCCCAATGAGGTGATAGATGCTCCATCCCTGGAAACATTCACAGTTGGTTTGGACAGGGTTCTGACCAGCAAGGCTCCATGACTCTATGATCTTGGAGGTCTTTTCCAACCTTAATGATTCTATGATCATGTCCCAGCTCACTGAAGAAGGGTTTGGAATAGATGACATTTAAATGGTCCCTTCTGACCCAAACTATTCCATGATTCTATGATTCTATAGCTTAGCTCCCCTCAAAACTGCTTCTTCTCCAGCGTGAACAAGTCCCCCCGCCTCAAACTGACCTCCCAAGGCAGGAGTTCCTGTCCACAAACAATGTGAGTTGTCCTGCTGAGCTCACTTGAGCTCATTAACATTGGTCTTGCACAGAAGGACCCAAAATTTGCATTGTATAACCAATGCTGAGCAGGGAATGATTGCTTTCCAAAAGCAACTGGCCTTGTTCTTGTTGACACAACCTAGGATGCTGTTACTCTCAAGGGCACATTTCTTAAGAGTCATGTCTGGAGACTGCTTTATGTTTTTATGTGCCAGTTATCCAGGCTGAGCTTGCAAACACTTAAGACTTTTTCGCTGTGACTACTTGAAAACTTGTGCAATCCTCAGCTGTACAGCTTCTATGTCAGACATCATAAAAGGCAGAACCTAAGAAATTGTAGAGCTGAACTCAAACACCTTGAAGTGCATGAAAATGTTATTTCCTCAGAAAATGGTATTTTTCTCATTCATGTTTTATGATACAGTGAACTTCTGTAGCTTAGGTTTCCATGAATACTTTAAATTTGAGTTTTAAAGACTGTTCATGCGAGTGTATTTTTTCAGAAAAGCAAGTTGGTATTTTGCTGTTGATTTACAAATGGTTTCAAAATAATTCTGCCCTTTCATTTGGATTTAGTTCATTTGCAACACTGGAAAATACAGTAAAAAAAGTGCACAGCTTTGTTTACAGGTCTCATACAAAGTTATTGTACATTGAGCAAGAATTATCAACTATATTACCGAAGCAGTTAAAGTTTTAGGACCCCATTATGTATGGCACCATGCAAAATTGAATAAAAATAAAAAAGTCTCTGTTCCAGTAGTAACAATACAGCTTCTGTGCACTGAAGCCTGAAGTGCATTGGTATGCATCAATACAAATTTGGCCAAAACGAGGTGATTTTGAATTTCAACACTTCATCTTCAGTCTGTAGAGCAATTTAAAAGTAAGACATACATACATACATACACACCACACTTTGCTACATTTTTGTCTTTAAATGCTAGATTTGTTGGTTCAAAGAAAAATACCATTCATAAGCTATCTTCACAGTTTACCTATTAACTGGTAAATAGGAAATTTAATTGGGAGTGTATTCTATATTCAATGAAGCTTACATTCTGCACAAAGGCACATATTTTGAAAGCTTCCTACTCACTATCCACTACAATACAAAATTTTCCAGCTCTGCTTATACTCACAGACCATGAGATTATGATTCACAACACAACGAAAAGCCAAAGACTTTTGTGATGCCACAAAGAAATATACTGATTGCAAAAGATATGTAATGGTTATGCAAATCTAATTTCCTCATTTGAATTTGAAATTTTGTTTCACTGAAACGCAGGACCCTGTGGCAATGAAAAAAGCAAACTGAAAATAACAAGGAAAAGAAATCTTAATCCTTGTTTGACGCTTTATGATACCGTTTTTTTACTAGAAACATATGACAGTACCAGTTACACCCTCAGATTAAAATGGTTATCTTTGAACATTTCCAGAGAGCAAATGCAAGCAGTTAGACTTGTAAGATTACAAGACAGAAATGGCAATGTTAGATCTAAGTACATAGAGCATGTGCATTTATATGCTATTTCAAAGGATTTATATAGAGACAAACAGGTTAGAAAAAGCGCTAAGGAAAGTAAACAGTCTTCATAAAACAAAATAAAGACACAATTCCCAAGATCTGAAAGCTTGGCTTCAAACAGCAGCAAAAACCTCAGAACTAGTATCTTATGGCACAGCAGTTTTCTCAACAGTCAGCTACACATGCACAGATACAGCAAATACACACAGCAGTACCCCAACCAGAAATACTTCTCCTTTGTATTAAGATGACTTGATTCTAGTTTAGATTTTAATAAATTTTTTATGAGCACCATTTAAACATGCTGTACACATATAAACTCAGCTGTCTTCCCACCGAAAATAAGGAAATAACTAATGTTGGAGAGATTAATTTAAGAAGGTCAACAAGGGATTTTTGTACTATAACTTCCCGTGTATTAGCAGACTAACAATGTGTTCCAAATCTGCAGGCTTAACATTCACATTTTAAAGAAACACAGCTAAAAATTGTTCTGTTTTCATATGTGACCCCTATTTCCTTAGTATTAGCAGGAAAATATTACCAGTCACATGGTACCAGTCTAGACAGATTGCTTGCTCTATGATTTATAAACATACATCAAGAAAGAACTAGCCAGATTTATACCACATGGCATATTCTTGTGGCAAAGCTATGACCTCAAATAGTCATAGTTCTCAGTATAGCTCCACTTTCAGACATCTTTATAGATGCTCTCTACTTAAATATAGCTTAACAGTGATTTCTAAAGTAAATAATGAGAGGCAATACTAGAATACTACCTCATAATTCACCAACTCAAGTTTATCACATTCCAGAACACTGTTAATGGATGTTCATTAGGAACTTGAGTTTGAAATTACTTCATTTACAGCTAAAGGCTCAGTGACTTCATAAAACCCAGAACAGACACAAAATGTTACCCTCATACTTAATGGTGAAATGCAGAGAAATGTGGTACAACACATGATAAGTTACTGAGATATCCTTAATCAGAGAATAACTGAATGATAAATGTACCAATGTGACTTAGGAGTACCAGCTAATCCACAGTAAGTCAGTCCCTGTATTTTACCTGTTATGCACTTAAAAAAACATACCCACATTTCTAACCATAAAATGCAAGGCAAAGAGCAAAGGGGGACAGAAAAGGAAAAATGAGTATTATAAAAATGTCAGCCGATTTCAGATAAAGATCAAAGCATTAACACAAAAAAAATAAATAAAACAATCTTACGATGTTTCATCAAAGCTTATCTTCCTGTCCCCTAGTCATGCTGACAACATCGGGGAAGAAGGAGAAAAAAATATTCAAGTGCTAGTTTTATACAGTGGAGCCCAATTTTCATTGGTTAGCTGTGCAGCTAACAAGGAAAAAAAGGAAAAGAGAAAGCAGAAAGGGAGATTGGAGGAAAAGAAAAACAGATTTATGTAGCTGAATCAAACTCCTCCTCTCATAGTCTTTTACTTCTTTATTAACTGAAGACAGCCTTGAGAAATTAATTTCTATTTCAGTTTTTAAGTACACCCTATATTCCTTTATATATTTCCACCTGTACTTTAACTGAAAGAGGACATCGCATATTTCTTGAAAAGCATTAGGAAGCAGTAATTTTAAATTATTTTTCATAAGAGACCATGAGCCAGAGGAAGATGATGCAGTTTAAAAACAGAATACTAGAATCTATCAGCAGGTATTTACAACTAAAGAAAAAATATACACCAGAAGCTGCAGCTTTCAGTGAGCTTAGTCTGCTACACAGATAAACATTTTGCAGCACAGCATTACCAGTGCACAGACCTACAGATCCTTTAAGCTGAATTACAGTCCTGATTATTATCCTAGTCCCTAACTGAGGTAACAGCATGGATACAAAAAGATTTGCAGTACCTTTCTCCAAAAATGGAAATTAAACCTGAAGAGAAGGGGAGGAATGGGTAAAGTGAAGGGAAACAATAAAATTTAAGAAAATTCCCCTCCTTCCAACACCTGGCCCCTACGTTTTCATCACCATTTGGGGATTTACAAGCAGCAAGTCTGTATTTTTGTGCCAACCCCAACATGCCTTCTGCTGGTAGTCAGGGCAACTCTAACATGTTCTTAGTGAGATGATCTGTAAACCAACCATAATACCACTGATGTTCAATATATCCCATGGTTACCTAAATCTGGCTCAAGCATGCTGTGGCTGGTGCACATACTCCTATTCTAACACACTCATTTCTGAATGTAACTAATTGTTTAAGCTCCACCAGCTACATGACAGGTATCCTCTTCCACTGTTTTCATCATTGCATTTAAAAACAACTACTTCTCCTCTCAGTTTTCAGTTTTTAAAATGCAATCAGTAAGAGGGTTATTTGTTAATGCATATGAGAGACATTATCAATACCACAGGTTTCTCTTGCTTGAGTTGATTTGTCTGCTTTAAAAATTCATCTATCTACAGAAGGTCAGGTCAGAGATCTGTATAAGCTAGCACCCTTACTCCAACCACAGCAAGCAGAAGGTATTCAAGAAAGAATCTTAGAACAGGAGATAAGTAGGCACATTTGTTTCACTGAATATGGCTCTTCCTGAGAGGAACTGAGCTACATCACAAAATACAACTAATTTCTAGCACACTCTCCCACCTGAGAATAACACTTCTATACTTGTTGACTTGAGGGCTGTATTGGGTCTGGCTGAGTGGAGTTCATTTCCCCATAGCAGCCCTCACAGTGCTTTGCTTTGCATTGGTAGCCAGAAGCATGTTGATAACACATCAGTGTTTTGGCTACTGCTGAGCACAGCATCAGCACTGTAACATTCCTTCCTCAATCGTGGGCAAGATCCTGGGAGGGGGCACAAGTAGTCCAGCTGACCCAAACTGCCCAAAGGGATATTCCATACCATATGACGCCAGCTCAGATATGAGAGCTAAGGCATAGGGCAGGAAGGCAAGCATTGGTTGTCTCCAATGGCTGAGGAGCCATCATGTGTGCTGAATCCCTGCTGCTTGGAAGTGGCCAACCATCTCTGCTGATGGGAATTAGAAAATAAACAGTGCTATCTTTTGCTTTGCTTTTGCACGGGCAAGCTTTTGCTTTAATAAACTGCCTTATCCCAACTCACGGATTGTTTCCATCTTACTCTCTCCCCTGTCCGGCTGGCAAGGGGAGTGATAGAGTGGCTGGGTGGGCACCTGGTGTCCAGCCAAGGTCAACCCACCATAAGGGATAATGAAAGATATGATTAAAAGCAGGCTCTGTCTACCCATAAAATACAAAATCAAACCTTTTCAAAAGCATTTGCTTGCTAGACTACACCTGTGCCTCTTTTTAGAAACTCATTCCTACCATATCTACCTCATTTTACTTACTCACAAATGTAATTCTTTCGTTACAAAATCCCATGCAGCGGCTCCCAGATACCTGCTGAGTAGGATAGTCTAGGCAGTCAAGACAAAGCAAATAATACTTGCTGGAATGCCAGCCTCTCAAAAAATACTTGTAACAACTAGCCTGAAGGAAAATGTTATTCTCTTGCAATTCAAGAACAGAAGGAGCAATTTATCAAAAGTGTCTCACTAATGACAGCAAATTACACAGCATTGCACAGTCAGATAAAATGAATGATTTGTAAAAACGCTATGGTTTATCCCCAGCCTGTAGCTCAGCCCCACACAGCCAACCACTCACTCCCCCACAGTGGGTTGGGGCAGAGAATTGGAAGCTTAGAAGTCAGAAAACTCATGGGTTAAAATAAAGACAGTTTAGGAAGGAAAGCAGAAGCCACACACACAAGCAAAGGAAAACAAGGAATTCATTCACCACTTGCCATCGGCAGGCACATGTTCAGCCATCCCCAGGAAAGCAGGGCTCTGTCACAGGTAAAGGTGACTGGGGAAGACAAATGCCATCACTCCAGAAGTAGCCCCCCTTCCTTCTTTTTCTTTCCCCAGCTTCATATGCTGAGCATGATGTCATATGGTCTGGGATATCCCTGAGGTCAGTTGGGGTCACCTGTCCCAGCTGTGTCCCCGCCCAATACCTTGGGCACCCCCAGCCTCCTCACTGGTGCGGTGCGGTGAGAGGCAGAAAAGGATTTAACGCAGTGTAAGCTCTGCTTAGCAATAGTTAAAATATCCTGGTGTTAGCAATCCGGTCTTCAGAACCAATTCAAAACACAGCCACCTACCAGCTACTGTAAAGAAAATGAACACTGACCCAGCCAAACTCAGCACAACAAATACGTATTATTAAAACAACGAAACCTTTTAAAGGCAAGACTGAGCCTTTTGATCACCTGGCAATGAAGGGCAATAGAAATCTGTAGAAAAGATCTTACAGAAACTACCACAAGGTCAAAACATTTGGCAGGAGGATACAGCTGTGCCAAACATCCCTCTCATCCATTCTTCCCTTTACATGAATCATATCTGTTTATACCACTGCTGTTGATGAGTATGTAAAACTGAGCTACAAATAGAATTAGTTAATTGTGAGGAATAAATAAAATATATATTTGCTATTAATATATTGATATTGATATCCCTGCTCATTGCAGGATGAGTGGAACTAGATGATCTTTTTGGACTTCTTCTGACCCAATGCATTCCATGATTCTATCCAAAGCTAAAAAAATTAAAAACATTAATAGGTACAAAGGAAAAACAGGACAGACCTATAGAAACCTACCATGCCAACTCACTGATTTTGACATTTCTCATTGGTCCTGGTATGTTCCTGTCAAAAGTTTCTAAACACAAAGCAGTTTTCAGGTCAAAAACAGACTCGGGGAAAGAAAAGGGGAAAAAAACCCTCACACAATAAGGTAAGCAGCTTGAATACCCATGGGGTACCTAAGACAACACAATCCGTAGGGCACATTGACTGACTGGGCCAGCACTTCAGGGTTCTTGCCAGTGACATGGAAGAACTCCACAGCAGACAGTTCAAGACACTATCCTCAAGCAAAAAGCACTTTTCACTTGAGGTACATCTTTCACATCCCAGTCTGACTGGGACCAAGAAACAGTCATTTGCTAATCTCCACTGACAATTCCTACTCCAGAATTTCTCCTCATCTAGGATTCAAGTGGAGAGAATTTTGCTACTACACTACTCCTGCCAAGAAAAGGCTGACTGACTATATATGCCCCAACTATATTTCTGCACATAGGAATCTTTTTACTCACGATGAGTAATTGGAAAAAATTATGCACATTTTCTGAAGGGAAGCTTTTGAAGTTTCTGGAACTTCAGGCTTCTCTTTTAAGCTGCTTTTTATAAGCCTGTATTTACTTACAATTACAGTCACACCAAATACATTCTTGGCCACAAGGACAAATTACCACGTGTCTTAAACAAAGCCAACAATGAAATAATTAAGCCTGCTTATATATTGAGTGTGTGTATATATATATATTTATATATATCAATATGTAGGATTACCTTTTTCTTAAAATTAGCAATCACATTCACAAATGCACATACCAAGTTAGCCATCTAAAGAGGTATTTTTATTCCATATGCATAAAGAGCAGTGGTAAAAGAGCAGCTCTCTTGCTAAAGTGGCCTTTACCTTTCTTTTGAGATGTGTCAATCCTCCTACTAAAATCAGGATTATCTCTTGAATGAGCAAGAAGTAAATAAAACCAGACTACCTTTGTTTTATCTTGCTTCTGAGGAGGGACATACCTGAGTGATAAGTGGCTAAACTAGAATGGAGGACTCCTTTAAGAGTCTGGTAGCAAAAAAACCCAAGATGTTTCATCTCTCCTGCATCTGCGAGGTATAGATATATACATGCAGTAATTCTTTGTAAGTCACTCTAGCATAGTTTTAATACAGTTCAAGATTAGGTATTTTTGTGGACACTGCCCAGAAAATTGAAAATAACATTGAACCACTCTATGCTGTGATTCAGTAAAAGTGCAATTATGCTTTTGTGGAAATACTATAATGGAAAAGTAGCCCTGAGCTAGTTCATTGCTTCTGGTTGCCACGGGTTGCTCCCTCTACCAGAAATGCTGCTAGCCCTTTAGCTTAAATCCCTGACCTGCTTAGTAGGCAGGAGAAAGTCAGGATCCAAGAATGCTTCAAGACAAAAAACATCCATGGATAATGTGGAGGTATCTGACCAATAATTTTCAAGGAACAGTATTAGCAAAGTGAAGGCTACACATGCTAAAAGTATTATTTTAAGGGAAAAGGCAGAGTAGACTACCACCTAATGATAGATTAATAGTTATAAGGAGCACCTCAATGGGCACACATTCATGTACATGAATTTTTATACAGGAAAAAAAGTTACATTGCTGAAAAAGTACAACAAAGTCCAGTCCGAACTCTGCCTCTTTAGTCAGTGTTCACACCCCCCAGAAGTTCTGTGCTCTTGGTACCAGGTAACTATGTCTGACACACACTTCAAACATCAATATAGATGAGATATAGAAGAAGAAACCATATACAGGAGCAGAAAATCTGAATATCAGCTAATGTGCTCATGCAAGTATCTTCACATATGATAAATTATTTCTCCCTCTCTCTCCAGCTTCTGTATTTGAGATACATTGCACCATCTAAAATTATTTCCAAATCTGGATTTAAAGTGCCCTCCCCATCATTTCACAAATCTAATTTGTTCTCTTCTCTGATGTCAGACTAAAATAAAGAATTATGTGTCTGAAAAGAAAATGGAAAGGAAAAACAGATTCACACATTGTATACCTGGGTGTCCTGGTGGACACTAAGTTGAACATGAGCCAGAAATGTGCCCTTGTGGTATCAGAGGCCAATGTTATCCTCGAGTGCATTAGGCAAAGTATTGCCAGCAGGATGAGGGAAGTGATCCTTCTCCTCTCTACTCAGCACTGGTTATACCACACTTGAACATGATTAAGGAACTAGACAGAAAGGCTGTGAAAGCTGGGAGTGTTTAGCCTGGAGAAGAGAAGGCTCAGAGGGGATCTTATTAATGTATCTGAATATACATGAAGGGACGGTGCAAAGAAGACAGTCAGGCATTTTTCAGTGGTGCCTAGTGAGGCAAGGATATAAACTGAAGCAAAGGAGGTTCCCCTTAAGCAGCTGGAAACAAATTTTTTACTGAGGGTGTCTGACCACTGGCACAGGTTGCCCAGGGAGGTGTGAAATCTCCATTCTTAGAGAAACTTCAAAGCCATCTGGACATGATACCAGGCAACCAGCTCTAGATGGGTTAGACCAGGTGACTTCTGGACTTCCCTTTCAGCCTCAACCATTCCATGATTTTGTGATTATGTGTAAGTACCACATAAAGGCAGCACGGATATACAGCTGGGTCATTCGGGTGCTTATGGAAAAATGGTTCTTAACACTCTTTTCCATCTTCCACCTCTGCAAGTTAGTAACTGCCATGATGCAAAATTTTACCACTTGTTTACTTGCCCTGAAGTTTCAAATGATTATAATTAATGAACTATCCTTCACAGCAAAATGTGACTTATTCTTCATGAGCCTGATGGCCAGGTTCTTCTCCTGTACCTTTTTAATAACTTCTGTGCCTTGCACTGAGTATACACCCTACAGCTTCACAAATATATTCTCCATCTTCTTTGGGGTCTAGTGTTCAGAACAACTTAGAAGCAATGAAGAATTTAACTATTCAAGCCTCCTGCTTTTAGAGTGCTGATGTCTGGAGTATTGATTCTAAGTAAACTAGACACTGAAACTCAAGTGTAACCCCCTTACATACTTAAAATAATATTGAATCTTTGAGATCTTGCTCAAGAGAGGCCATAAGGATATCATTGAAGAAAAACGTTGTGTTGTCGAAATTTCTGCATAGAGGAAAGGTATTATCAGCTTGATTCAAGAGACATCCAAGCCCTTCCTTGCTGCTGTTAACAACAATAGTCAGTGCGCTAAAGTTTTGTCAGAGGGATGACTAAAAGCCAGGTTCTTTGAGTGGTGCTAGAACAGAGCAGGTCTCAAGTTTGAAGGTGCTGGTGAAGGTTGCAAAAACATGTCTTTAAACAACCACTTATTATACAAAAATCCTTTAAGATTGTTGTAGAATAAAGGAGGGAGGGAATACTTGTTCCTTAAAGGGACAAAAACTGATAGGATGTTTTTTTCAAAACCTTAAAAATTAGAACACTGAGTAGTAAATATTTTAACAAACAAAATGTGGATTTCAGCTTCTGGCAAAAGATTTAACGGAATTAAAGTAACAGCAAAACTGAAAGAAGAAAGGTATAAAAAGATTGATGATGCATACATCACTAAAAAGGTGAGACAGAATACAGCAAAGGAAGGGTAATATTTTTATTCTTTGGTATGGTCTGGACTTTACACAATCAATATAATTAAAAGCTCACAGAAAAGAAAATGCAGTTGGCTTTCATTGGCCTTGGATAAACAGCTTATTCCCTTCTGCGCTGTTTAAGAATCTGTGCTCATTTGAGGGACACATGATAGTTACAAACAAGGTTGTTCAAGGTGATAGAAAAGGAGGATTAGCATGCCAACTTATCTCCATTCCTCAGACAAATGGGGCCAGAGGCATCAATCATTTCTGATAAGACGTTCATATCATATTGACACAGACACAAAGTGTATATCAATGAAAGGAAATCTTAACACACTCTGTCTTTCTGAAGCATTGCCTTGAAATTTTCCCATTAATAGCAGTGCTACATGGAAAATAATAGAACTTTAAAAAATTGGTTTAGAAAAGACAATGCTACATAAAAACTGTGTGCCGTAGTGCAGATTTAAGAATTTCTATAGCAGTATGTTGGCATAACACAGACGCACAAACTCTACATAAATGTAAAGGTCAGCAGAGCAACTGGGACTGAGCAGAAGATGATGCAGCATTCTTATGCAAACTCATCAATGCCAAGAACAATCTGCAGTCTGAATTGAACAAATGTAGATAGTAGCCTAATACCCTCCATTCCATTTTTCAGAACACACTACCCAGTGTTGCTAATTTTCAAAATTCTCTTAAAAAAACCTGGTCAAGATCTTTGATGGTAATGTGCTACAAATATCAATACAGTCTTACAGGATCTACACTGGAAAGGTAGGCATTTCAGAGGATACTGGGATAACATGATGTTTTGAACACAGTCATCTGGTAAATATTTTCTTCGCAGTTTTTTTTGTTTTCCTCTTTTTGTAGCAGCAAAGTATTCTTATAGCAAGAAATAAAGTTAACAGAGCCTCAGTGAATAATGCACACTGTCTGGAAAACAGCTAAGCTGTTACTTTGTCCCTTGCAACTTGTTAAATGGATTCTATTAAAAGCTAATAAGTGAGATCTTTCCAGGATCTGATTAAAAAAAAATCAATATATTTTTGATTAAAGGATTGGTGTTCTTAGAGCTCCATTGTAAATGGGCCCCCTGGCTCTACTAAGGTCATCACTGCTGCAACAAACTGCTGTATTGGGTAAATGATATTAGTACACGTGGAGGGAAAGCACATACTCTCATCTTTATTTCTCTGAAATCTGCCACTACAAAACTGGTAACTGTGTAATCTCTTGAACTACCTATTACTGGCTTTTTAAGTGTGATACAACTGCAGAAAAAGAAGTTTCTTTCATTAACTTCTGTGCTGGTAAGATAAAAATATATCCCCAAAGCCAACAATCATTGCCACACTCATACACTTCAGTACTCTAAATACTGGGAATCTAAGCATCTTTATAGTCCAAGGAACAGAAAAATCTCAAAAATTTAACAAATCTGATAAATGAGCACACAAACTGATTCGTAAAGCAGCTAATAAAGAGCATCAGAATACAGTATTGTTTCAGTGTGCTCAAGTGTTGCAAAGACACACTTCCAGTCTTCCTCTGGAGCTGCAACAACGGCCTATCTCTCACCTAAAGTTTAAACTTAGCTATTTTTTCATTAAATGCATCTCACATTAAATCAACTCCATTCAGGTGTCTGTAATCCCTTTTAACTTTGAAATAGGTTTTGTAATGTGATTGTAGTGGCTAAAAAGAAACAGTTAACTCCCAAAGTACAGCTGAGTTACTCTATGTTTACAGAATTTTCCCCCATTCAAATTATGACTCCGTAATATCCATCTTACAAACGCTCTTTTATGATCTACATCATCAGGATAGTTTGAATCAGGTGCTTTTGAAGAAAATCTTTTGATCATTGTCACATTTTGCTTAGTCTAAGCTAGTGAACTGACTTTCTTCTGCATGAAACCAAACTAGAACATATGCTCTTGCCACTCAGTCCACACAACCACAGATTTAGTCCATGGTAAAGTCCTTAAAACATTTACACATATTAACATTGGATCTAGCATGAACTGCTGCTCTACAAATCCACTCCTACTGGCTGGCACTACTTGCCCAACCAGACAGCAGTCTTAGACTTTGAAACTCTTCATCTACTTACAACTAAATTAGAAGATATAAAAACAAATTTGCAAAGCTCTCTACTAAATTGGTACGTCCTTATGATTTTGCTTTTTTCCAACATTTGATGAGCATGCCAAATTCCAGGAACAGATGTTATAAAAGCATTTCTTAAAAACACAAAGTCTGGATCCAGATAGAGTATGTTTGAGCTCACATACTTCAGGAATAAACTAGGATGTTGTACAACCCTAAGTAGCCAGTAAACGCTCAGCAGTAGCCAGGAAAATAGGACTGAACTGAAAGACAAACAAGCCTCAAGAGACGTGATCATGGACCTCTTTCATTTTCCAGCTACACTAGTAACACCATTTTACAATTGTGTGTCCTAGAATGTTTCCATCAGGATTCTAACAGTGAAATTAGTTCTAAAAATTAGAAGTGTCATCAAGATAGCTTTTTGTTTTCCTAAAGAACAAAAAACTCAAGGAATACACGAACAGGGCTTCTGATCTTCACAGAAATAAGAGAAGAGGCATGTAAGGCTCAAAGACATAAGAGTGAATAAAACAAAGAATTTTATTGGGACAAGTCATATGGCTGTACCGTGTTAAAGCAGTGCCATTCAAAACTTGGTCTACACCCCACTTAGGGGTTATTACTGTTCAAGGAAAGGAAACTGCAGAGCAGAAAGAGACGGAGGTAAATGGAACATAATATCAGAACACACCATGGAAAACTCTAGGAATCATCAGGGGCTGACTACAGCTGTTTATTAATTTAAGTGATAGCAAGAATCATTCCTAGCAGCTAGTTTAGCCAGAAAATGTGGACAAACAGATATGCATACATAACAAGTGAAATTAGCATGCACCAGTTAAGTAGAAAATTAATGACTTGTAACTGTAGTCTTAATGCATCAAGTGCACAAGCATGTCATCACTCAGATTTAAATACTTGACTTAAATACTGTCAGTTTTCCTGTTTCCATACAAGTAGAATACTCATGTTCAAAAAAAGCCTTTTAAAGTGTGAAGGGACATATTAGACAATTAAGTCAATATAGAAGTGGTCTGAAAAACAGTCTTTATTATCATTGCTTAATAACAACAATAATAAAGTCATAAATAAACCTATATATTATTATTACCTCTAAATTAGTACAACAGAACTGATGTTATTGCGGATACCAACACTTTTAGAAACAGTTATTCTTAACAGCAATTTCCAGCAACAAAAAGAAGCCTGGAGAAAAGTACAGTCCCGTACTATCCCCAAAAATGGAAAGTGATCCCAAAAGAGTATTTACCTCTAGCTTAGTAAAGTTGATAGAAAAACATCCCTACTGCCAAAGTGGGTGCTGATTGCCCTAAGTCAGGTGCAAGCCACTAGCAATCCAGAGAAATCTTTAGCTAGGAAGTCTGATGGTTAAAAAGAACCCTAAGCATCACTGATTTTTTTGTCACTATCTGACATCAGATTTCTTCTCTGCGAAAGTCACTGTGAAATGCATTTCAACATCAGTTTTTCAAATCTCACTGGAAAACATATTATTATCTAATTCTTAGTACATGTTAAAAAAATTAAGAGCATTTATACATGCGATAAATATGAAAAATTATTTAATTTAGAATACAGTGATGATTTATTCAAAACACTAAAAGAATACTAAGACACATTATCAAAAGCTGAATAATTGTTTAATGCTTTTAGGCCTTTAATTTTCATCTGTTACTTATTTTAAGAAGTGCTATCCTAGAAATGCACTGGTAGGTCACAAAGTGAGAACACCAATTTATATGTTAAATTAGAAGAATACTCCTTAAACGTATACATTGCCTACTACAACATAATAACAAAAGAGACAACACACAATGTATTCTATTTTAATTAAAAAAATCAGTACATACTGAAGCAACAATAGTAAATTTGTACATATATTTATTACTTTTGATTCATCTACACTAAATCTTTAACAAATATTTTAAGAGCAAATTTAGAGTGCTTTTTCTTATGGATTCTAGTCTTAAGGGCTACTGTCAAAAAGTCAGATAACTAACACTGAGAATTCATATCCTTTATCACTTCAGTATCAACTCTTTCTGAACTTGAAGTCTCAAACTTTATTAAGATCCAAAGTAGTGAAACAGAAAACAAAAAAAAAATAGGATAGACTCAGATCAAAATTGCTTCAGGGTATGTTGAGCAGCTGTTTAGTCAATACAACCTATGGATTCTAAGGAGCCATCCAAAATGCCCTAAAGAAGGTGCAGACATTTTATCAGCTGAACTGCTTTCTAGGTTTTGCTGACTATAACTAGGTCTCTGCAGACAGTAAGAGGAGCCTACAGATGCAACTCACACAAAGATCTTAAGTTTAGATGTCTTTTGGAGCTAGATTCCAATCATAAAGTCCATTGATTCACCATGAAACCCTCTGAAATTAGACAAAAAGGAAATGCTAAGCATTAGCATATGTCTTAATCCTGGCATCTTACTCATGACTGCAGGAAGATACCTCCATCTACACAGATTCCAGAGATGACGATGTGTCCGCTCCTCCCCCTGCCACCCACCTGAAGACATACTTGTATTTCTTTCAGGACTAATTCTTGTCTAATAACTACACAGAGAAACAAAACAAAAGATGATGAAGAGGAGAAAATGCTAAATTTAAATACAAAACCACTTTGATTTTTTTTTAATTTATTTTTGAAATAAAGAGGAATAAGATTGCAGTATAGTTGAAGAACAGATTTATATTAGTAGATTGGGTTTTTCCTTAAGAAAACAAAAATCCATGACCAATTTCTCACTCTGTCTTTGAATATTTAAACTTACATTTCCTATCTTCCAAAGAATTTGGGACTGTCTCCTAAGCGACAGCAACCTTCATTTTATAAAGTATAAAAAGAACAAAATTTACTACTATTCTCCTTTTTCTCCTCTGGTTGTCTTTACAAAGACAAACAGTGGCTAACATTGCATCATGTTAGAATCCAGTCCTGCCAAGAATACTTACTGAACTCAATTCTTGTGGCTAAAGACATGAGTCACAAGTATTAGAGAAAAGTTTTGGGCTGACATTCAGGGTCATAGTTTTCAATTTCATATCTAATTTTTTTTCTACTCTATACACCTATATTCTTTTAGTCTGTTCTTAGCATGTAATGATGTTATATTTTCTTATTAGACACTCAATTCTAGTCTCACTAAGTAAAATGTAAGAACTGTTAACATACTATGTTTTCTGCTTATAACCTGGTTTGTTCTCAATTGCTATGGCACGTTTTTTTCAGAGAGAATCTGAAACTGTACAACAACAACAACAAAAAGTTTCACTAGCTTTCATTACTCAGTGACTGTTCTCTTAGTCCAATCAGTTCCTGACGTTGCCCAAGAAAACTATAGTTTTACAGTGGCCTAAGGACAATCTTATTCTTGCACTTTAACAGCAATCTCACCTATCAGACCATATATTCCCTATGTTATGAAGTACCTTCTTTTTATCTTGTTTTTCCAAAGCACAGACTTTTCCACATGGTAACATGCTATTCACATTAATAATAACAGATATTTTCAAAACAAAGGAAGAGAAACATCAAACCCTTTCAAAGTATTTGACACTGTAGTTGATCAAAAGAATCAGTAACTGCAAATTTGCCAAGTCACTATCCGAGAATGAAATTATTTTCTGCATGCTAGTAAAAATTACATCCTCTCATCAGTAATGTATAAATACTCAAAATTTAACGGACATATTCTGTATAAACTCTGTTACAATATACAGATAGATTTATATGAATACATTAAAAAAAAAATCTCACGAAGAAAAACACCACAAAATATCCTTTATACACTGTGCTTCTTGCAGGCCAGTATCGTGAAGAAGCCAGGTGAACTGTGAGCTCAAACATACTACGATTCCTTCAGAATCATTTTGTATCAGAGCATCCTACCCAGAAAATGCTTTGTCTGGCACTAGTCTGGAGTGGAACTACTATCTCTTTTTATAGATACTTGCCCCAACTCAGAATCTACAATTTTAATTCAGTTTAACTGCGATACTTGAACAAACAAACCCAACCAGACAAACAAAAAAAACCCACCAACCACACAAAACCAAAACCAAACAAAACAAAAGGCTGTGGAAAAAGATATCCAATCATTTTTTAAAAATCAGATAATGTTGTTTCTAGTCCTCCAACAATCTTTTAAAGCTGCTATTTTGATTGCACCCATGTGTACTAATAAAAATTATGCATTGTACCATACTGCTGTGCACCAAGACCAACTAGCTTTGGTTTAACTTTGTCATAAACTGGCTAAGTCAATTCCAGGTCTAGACCAGACAGACTATATAAATCTCCAGCCTGGACACCTCTGAATTCCAGAGTTCATTCAGTGATACAGGTATACCTTGCATTTAATTTGTTACTGTGAAAACTCGCTTGGGTTTAGCTTTTTCTACACGTTGAGAAGTTTCTGTTTATTTCTTGGAAGGGCTTTTTGTTGAGGGGTTCTATCTTTCTTTGATTTGCACGTTTGCAAACTACCATCACAAATCGTATCCTGTCATTCCATCCATGCGATAGAAGGCAGTTTGGATTTGTAACAACACTCTTCTTCAAGGTTTGCCAGTAACAGCATGAGGAAGTTCACGCACAGTAAGCAGCTGCAAACACACTGGAGTCAGGAATCAATAACTAAAGGTCAGATCACAGCAAGCATGTGAGAAACAGCTCTAGAATTTGTGCTTTCATGTAACATGAAATCCAATCCATTTGCTTTCATACCAGTACCACTGCCTTAACCTTGTTCTCAGCAATCCATATCACCCCAAATTGTGTTCTGTCAAAGTCTGCAGCTCTCTCCTAAATCTATCACCTGCTGGAGTGAACACAAATGATATGTCTTGATGCACATTTAATCTTCAGAAATGACAGCAAACTGCATTTTGGTGACTACTGTCAAAATCACAGGCGAGAATGAAATGTCAGTATTTAGCAGCTAACACTGTAACAATAGCTGTGTATATATGATCTCACTAACAGTAAAAATTAATGTAGTCGGTATACCCTTCCTTCAAAGAACTGGTTAGTTATCTTTGCCTGGGTTGCAAAGCATAGACAGAATTTTGTCAAATTCAGCCCAATTTCCACATGGTTTCCCAGATTCCTACTGCCATATGTAAGACAACAACCTGTGGGAAGGACTCACATAGGAGAAGTTCATGGAGAACTGCCTCCTGTGGGAGGGATCCCACCCTGGAGCAGGGGAGGAATTTGAGGAGTCCTCCCCCTGAGCAGGGAGGAGCAGCAGAGACAACGTGTGATGAACTGACTGCAGCCCCCATTCCCTGTTCCCCTGCACCGCTGTGGGAGTGGGTGATGGAGAGAAAATCAGGAATGAAGTTGAGCGCAGAAAGAAGAGAGGGGTGGGGAGAAAGATCTTTTAAGTTTGGTGTTTATTTCTCATTATCCCACACTGATAGAAGTGATAGTACTAATTGTCCCCTCATAAAGTCTGTTTTGTTTGTGATAGTAATCGGTGAATGATCTCTCCCTGTCCTTATCTTGACCCATGAGCGTTTTGTTCTATTTTCTCTCCCCTGTCCAGCTGAGGAGGGGAGTGACAGAACAGCTGTGGTTGGCTGGAGATCAGGGTCAACCCACCACACCCATCACCCCTGCACAACCACTCAATGGTTCAGACTTTCTGGTATATTCCTCAAAAAGAACTTATTAGGTTCTTGCACTAACTGTGCTCTCCTCCTATGCCCTTAATTATGAAGTGCATAGCAGTTTCACTACTGATCACTCCCATGTTTTCTCTCTTGGCCAATATTCTGTTTAAAGTAGAAATAAATACCGAATATTTAAAAAAATCAAAGGTTATCAAGACTCTCACAGAATTTAAGCTCTAGGACTAAGAGAAAAACAATGGTTCAGCTCTTAGCTGAAAAAATTGGCCAAACAAACCTGAAGTGGATGTAAGATTGGGTTTGACTGTTTCACTAAAGAACCAGTTCCTTTTCATTGAAGGCTCCTTTTAAAAAAATTTCTTAATTCACTGACTAAGGGCAGCCTTCCAGGCTTGTGTACTGAGAAGATTTCATCTCACAAATATGACAGAGCAAGCAACAGTCCAAAGTTTTGAATGTGTAATGACTAGGAGAGAGGAAAAAAAATACTGAAAAATGACCTTTAGGTCTCAGCACTAACATTCATTCTGTATGCATACATGTATATATATTCCTACACAAACAAAAACAACTGAAAACTGAAATAGATAAACAAGACAGCAAAATACACTTTTTTTCAAACCTAAAATAATGCTACAAATTACTACACATAACAGCTGAATTTCAGAAAGAAGCATTCTCCTAAAATTCTCCTAAATCAAGATTATCTTCTTCTTACTTCTTAATGTGCAATTTGTTACCTGGGTCAAAACTTACAGAACATATTGTAAAACTTACGTAAAATTACTATTTGAGTAAAATCCATATGGTACCTGATGGGTCGATTTTCTTTACTATCAAAGAGTGAGAAGATTACTTCCAGTTCTTCTCCCAGATTGGAGCACATTAAACTCTTCATTTGAACAAAAAGATGGTGGCTGCTAGCAGGTACTGGTGTGTCTTTTTTTCGATGACGATGTTCCATCTAAAAATACCACAAACACAGAGGCCAGTTTGAATTAAAATCTCAAAACAAAAAGAGGTAAAAAATGTAATACAGAGCTACTTTCTTAGTCCAAATTATTATTTTTTTATTCAGTATTTATTTGTAATAGGGTTTTTTCGTTTTTTCCTTTTTTTTTTTTTTTATCTGAGAAGAAAAACACAAGAGGGAAGTTACTTTCCCAGTGTTGTACTGCATCATAGTTATTTCTAGGAGAAAAAGAGTAACCTCTAGAAGTTTACCTTTTTTCTACTCTGAAAATTCTCAGACACTTTAAAGCTTTGTGCTGTAACAATATAGTATTTCATAGTGGTTTGAGCAGTTAATGATCTGATATTCTAGTTTTCAAACACATAAAAAATGCTTTGCAGAAGACTAAATACCAGTATCTTAAAATGGAAAAAGCAATTGCATCCATATTTTACAACCTTTGGCAAACTGCTATATAGAAGCTAATAAATTATCTTGATTTGCCTTCAAAGTTCATACCTTCAGCATTTTAATCACCCATTAAGAGCAGGACAATATTAAGTTGTACTATTTCTCTCTTGTATCATACCAAAAATAATTTTAAACTGCAATGTTTCTAAGCTACTTAGCCTTAACACCAAGGTTATCTTTTTCCCCCCTTTTTATTTTTCAAAGCACACTCCATGGTAGTTCCATTATTAGTGTCCTGGGTTATCTTTCCTCTGTATGTTTCTTCTTATGTTTAATGGTTCCTCACTGTATTTCATCTAGTGCTTCAATAGGATGCATATAATATTGCATATGATTTTGAAACTACTCAAAGGTATACTGATTCTAGCATGAAGATTTTACCACTAGGCTTGACGTTACAAGTAATCAACACAAGTAGTTAAAAATTATAAAAAATATATTATCATTTCAGCTCCACCAAAAAAAATGTGACAATGGGGTTTTTTTTATATTTAAATACAAAAGTTATCATAAATACAATTTAGTTTAAATGAAAGCTTAAGTCTTAAGCACATAAGGCTCTGAAATGTGTATCTGTAACAGCTGCAGTA
Organism: Oxyruncus cristatus; assembly: GCA_013399855.1. NCBI lineage: Eukaryota > Metazoa > Chordata > Aves > Passeriformes > Cotingidae > Oxyruncus > Oxyruncus cristatus. The sequence goes on from VXAY01001659.1 coordinate 478,440, forward strand.
GTTAAATATGAGCCAAAGCCTACATAAATGAACTGGCAAGTTTTCTTTGACCTCACTAGAGATTTAATCAGAAAAAGAAATATCAGTGCTGGTTTTAGTAAATCAAGATGGGCTTTCATACCCGAAGGACATCTTTCCTATGCAATTTTACTGCTATTTACATTAATATATTAGAAACGACCAAGAGCCCAGGGTGATTAATTGTGACAATACTTGTACCATGAGAATACTCTTATATTTCCTCAAATCTTGTCTAAATGGACTCATGGGCCAGGTCTATAATGAAAAGGAACCTCATAAGCTTTTATTGATGATTAAATTCATGTTAACAGTCTCAATTCTAATGATATATCAGGAAACAAAATTTTTAACAAATAACAAGTAAAATAAGTACATGTGCCCACACAAATTTGATATTGAATCAAAGCATCTCATATAGATGTAAAGATGACAAAGGTGTTCCAAAAATGTTTTTTTCCTCATAGTAAAACTCATTACATTATGAAACAGAAGTTTATTGAATCAGACAAGGTACTTCTGGTTAAGTAGAAGAAAGCTGCCATCAAATTAAGATTATGTAATTTAATAGCAAAAGTACTGAGTATTACATTCACATACCAGCCTGTAGAGCTCCGTAATGCTGATCTCTTCAGGATCCACCATAGCATATTCTTTTCTTGGAACTAAGTCAAGTCCCAGCTGTCTGTATGAGAAATAGAATAACAGTAAGTAATTTCTACATTCAAGAGAAACAAATTAACTCTGCTTCTGATTATTTTTTATTCCAATAAACAATGTTCATGTTATTTGGTACTCTACAGTTGACTTTGGTTCTTGTTTAATGTATTTTGGCTGTATTTACCATTCACATATGACTCCTCCCCGTTCTCCACTTAGCAACATTAATAGAATATGCTTTTCCACAATTTTTAAATCTGTTTCATATTGCAGACAATGTACAATGGATATTTCCTTTGTACTATAGTGAGCATTGTACAATGTGAGTACACTAGTACCATCAATTTGAATGACAACCAAGGAAAAGATAAAAAGAAAATCCATCAAATGCCGAAACACCAGCTTATTCTTAATTTGGACTGGATGGTACCAAAGATGCTTGACTGTATCCCCTGAACAAAATAAGGAAATGAGCTTGAATCATACCAGGAATAAAATTTATTTTCAGTACAGCAGCAAGCAATAAAGATTAAGAACACATAAGAGGCAGTCATGCTGAATTTAGAAAAATTTGAAATATTAGAAAGTTTTTCAAAAATATGTTTTAGAGAGCAGGAACTGACCACTTCAAAACCCTTCACAATTCCAGTCAGTTAGCATAAAATTCTAAGCAGACAGGTAATCATTCACATTTAGTCACAACCTTTTCACTACGTTAGGTATTACGTGTCAGATAGCTGTAGGATCCCCTGAAATTCTACTAATCTACCAATATTCTACTACTGAATATTGTTACATTTTGCCATGGTTTAACTGTATAAATATAGGCTAAAGAAAAGACTTTGGAAACAGCACCTAAACGCCAAAAGGTGTTCAGCATTCTACAAATCAGCCTAAAGCGGTGGCCTTAAAATTTTATTACATTATTGTCATTTATTAATATATTTACTCACTCATTGCCCCAGTCCAGACGAGCAGTGATGTGTCGCTTGACATCCTTCATTCGATCATGGGTGAGATGGCCAACAAGGACCTGCCTTCGCAGGTCTAGGATTTCGTTCATTATATGCCACAGCCGGTGAAAGAGATCCCCCTCGTTCCTCTGTGAGATAAAAATAAAATTGCCTCTACATCACCTGTCTAAGGTGACAATCCTAATAAATAAAGATATGGTGAGGAAGTGAGGAAAACCCTTTCTTCCCCCTACTTAGTCTTTTTTTCTCCCACAGTACTGTGACCATTTTACCTGTACGTTTGTGTGTGTGCATTTAAAACCATTTCAGAGCTTACCACACCCTCTGTCTCTGCACCACACTCATTCCAGTACTTCACTCCAACTCCTTATGTCTCATGTTAACACAGTCCAATGTACACAACAGATATGACAAAAATTCAACAAAAAAGTTGTTTTGGTTGTTTATTCCAAGAGCATGTTCATTCTGTACTGCTGTGTCATCCAGATTGAACATATGATCGGTAATTCTAGACTATTTGAATGTATGCACCTAAAGAAAAGGCAATAGCTCTGAGTATTCAAACTCTGAACCACAGATTGCAAACGTTCTTTTAATTTTTTTCTTGCATTGATATAACTATACATACTACCATCTAACCCTAAATAAATAGTATCATGCAGATAGAATCTTGTCCAGGCAGTCCTTCTTCATCTAACTGTGAAGTAGGAGAAATTATGTGAATACTATTGCTTTAAAACCACATCCTCCTACTCTAATTATATACCAGCTAAGGGCATAAACAATTTTCCATAAAAGAGACTTCTGTTCAGGAAGAATCTGTAACTCTTCCTTCACCAATTCTAATTTTACTTGATATAGTTTTTCTGAGAACCTTTAGCTTGAGGAAATTATTACAGCCTCCATTTATGTGATCCATCACACAAAGTTGAACAAACACTCCTATTCAGATTTGTTCTGTTAATTATTGTAATAAACCCTAAGCCCATTTCCCTTTTCCTTTTTCATAAGAATAAAAGGCATTAAAAACAAAGTTCAGCTACTTCTCCTGCATTATTGCTATGAAAAGCTAAAATTCACTTAGAAGGACCATTACTCTCCATCAATACTTTTATATTCCAAGGGCTCTGACAAATTGCCATTTGATAAATCTACTCTTTATTTCATGTTCATTCACTTCATAAGCTCACTAAAATGGGCATTAATTTACTGTTTGTCTTGGCTTTCTGTCTGGAAAGAAAGCAAGCCATGGTATTTTGAACGTGCAATAACAGCAGTGAAGAAAAATGCTGCCAAAAAAAGAAACAACTGCAGTAAGAATAGGAGGGAAATATGAACATTATAAGTAACAGAAAACCAAAGAAAAAAGCTCCTACAAAGAACCCTTGAATTAGAAGAAAGAGACAAAAAGGACCTTGTAGGAACATTACAGAGAACTAGACACAGTACATTTTCACAATTTTCCATCAGACACCAGCATATAGACATTTCATTTCAACAGTTAAGAAAAATTGAATAAATAGTAATTCAGGTGCATCTTTGGTCTTGGTATCTAACAATAAGCTCTACTTAAGTAAATTATGCATGTGAATACAGGAGACCTGCTAATGTTTAAATACAGTGTTAAGTTCAAAAAATCAAATTTTCAGGTATTAAAACAGTTAAAACCAAACTGACTTTTTTTCTGAAAGATATACTTCAACTAAGTGTGTCTTTTGAGATGGCATTAAATCAAAGCAACATTATTCAGGGTACTTGCCACATAGAGTTGTTTCCACATTGTTCCCCAGTCTCTTAAAGTTGATGTCATTTCTGTAATAACAGAATCTTCTGTTGGAATAACCATTTCAAATTGTCTGTAAGATGCAGAAAAACAAATGATATTACACAAGCATTATTAATGAAGTTACTAATATGTAGACTTCCTCCTGCCAACAGTGATGTCTATCAACGTACATGAGTGCTCCTTCAGACCGTGACACTTTCAATTTGTATATCAATTCCATCCCCATGGAAAAACTTCGGGTGAAAATAGTTTAATCCCCATGTGAAGTCTTGGTCCTAGAGAAGTCAAGGTGAGTTTTTTTGCTATGAGATAACCATGTCAAAAACGACTTTCACAGCATAATAATTCCCATTGTTTCCAAAGGGATCTTGTCACTTCAGCAAGTGCTTTTCATGTCTGGATTACTTTTTTCATGACATCTTGCCTCTCTTAGGAAATTAACATAAGAGTGTGACAGCCCCTGGCCATGATGTGCGGTAGGGTGTATGGCCTGAATGGGCAATCTAAACCAACAAAGAAAATAGAGGCAACAAAGACTGAACTCCCTGAAAGTACTGTCATGGTGTCCAGTTTTAGCTACAACCACTTTGTAAGGAGAAAGCATCCTAAGGCATGACAAACCACACATGGCCTGAACTCCATAGCAAACAACAATGAGTTTAACAGTAACATGGGGTTATTTTCACCTGTGGAAATGAGACTTTTTAAAATATTATTACAATCTTCATGATTATTTCTGCCCATCACAAATAACAGACCTTCTACTCACTCACTCATGCTCCGAAAATAAAGGTCACATACAATTAAGGTTCAGGCTTCCATCTATTATGAGAAACATTATTACGTAAACAGGTTTTAAACTGTTTTGTACCAGTTATCTATTAAGAGAATAATTATTATTAATAATTATTAATAAGTCCAAATAAAGGATTCCAGCTGAACTGTCACAAATTAAGTAAAACTTTGGAAAAAACTGTTAAGATCACTGAAAAAGTTTTTTAAAATTGATACCCTCAAGGTAAGTATTACATTTAAAAAAAAATAAAATTTCTTTTCATCAGAACATTTGATTTCCGAAACAAAATTTAAAAACTCATTTTAACCAATAATTCTGTTTTTTATCAACTCTTCTAAAAATGACATCAGTTCTCGTCAAAAATAAATATTGGCTTTTCATCACCCAAAGAAAAGAAGTAAAGGAAAAACATCTCTATTCATTTACAGTTTTAGTGAAATCTTTTGCCATTAAACTGATACATTATTTTTGCCTTTTCAGAATACATCACTCCAGTTTTCTGACCATGAAGGAATATCAGGTTAGCTAAGGACTACCATTTCAAGTCCTGTGGCAGTAAGCTGAAGTTAAGATATCTTTCTTTGTAATCAAAAGGCCTTTGATACAAATAACTGATCATGTTTAAATATTTGAAATCAGAACATCTCACCTACCCTTTGTTCTTAACACACGCATTCTTCAAATGAATGTAGTTAGATGGAAATATGCCCTGAAAAATAAAAGAGTTTAGGTAAAAGAAGTCCCATTACATGAATTCAGCATACCATTTAGTACCATTCAATATGCAAATGCATGCTGAATTAAAAGTCCTCCAAATAAGTAACAAAAAACACACACAAGGAAAGAATGCAATAAATACTCAGTATAGCTCTAACAGAAACTAAAATGCCATATTCGGTAGAGTTTAAATCATAGAATTATAGAATCAACTGGGTTGGAGAGGACCTCTGAGATCATCAAGT